>JAQIWI010001516.1:0-16004 GCA_034698825.1 Deuterosminthurus bicinctus | reverse complement strand
CAAAACGATACGGGGACCAGGATGACGTCACCGTATTGCGTCGTTCACTTCAGCCTGCAGCCTGTGGCGTATGATGAATCATGCTCAAAGTTACAAGGAAATGAGGGGGACTGGGAGGTGACGTCATCCTATTGCGTCGTAGACTTTGGCCTGTGCAGGGTGACGACTCATGTTCAAGGTATGAAGGAAATGAGGAGGACTGGGAGGTGACGTCATCCTATTGCGTCGTAGACTTTGGCCTGTGCCGTGTGATGAATCATGCTTGAGGTAGCAAGGAAATGGGGAGGACTGGGAGGTGACGTCATCCTATTGCGTCGTAAACTTCTGCCTGTGCCGTGTGACGACTCATGCTCGAGTTAGCAAGGAAATGGGGAGGACTGGGAGGTGATGTCATCCTATTGCGTCGTAGACTTTGGCCTGTGCAGACTGGGAGGTGATGTCATCCTATTGCGTCGTAGACTTTGGCCTGTGCCTTGTGATTGATCTTGCTTGAGGTAGCAAGGAAATGGGGAGGACTGGGAGTTGACGTTATCCTATTGCGTCGTAAACTTCTGCCTGTGCCGTGTGATGAATCATGCTCGAGGTAGCAAGGAAATGGGGAGGACTGAGAGGTGACGTCATCCTATTGCGTCGTAGACTTTGGCATGTGCAGGGTGATGACTCATGCTCGAGTTAGCAAGGAAATGGGGAGGACTGGGAGGTGACGTCATCCTATTGCGTAGTAGACTTTGGCCTGTGCCTTGTGATGAATCATGCTTAAGGTAGCAAGGAAATGGGGAGGACTGGGAGTTGACATTATCCTATTGCGTCGTAGACTTTGGCCTGTGCATGGTGACGACTCATGCTCGAGGTATGAAGGAAATGGGGAGGACTGAGAGGTGACGTCATCCTATTGCGTCGTAGACTTTGGCCTTTGCAGGGTGATTTTATTTCCTAATTGTTAGGATTTGCATAATGTTTTTATTAGACTTGCCTCGAGGCCAGCGAAACTCGCGCTTTGTGATATTTTTATGTTAAACCCTATAAGAAAAACTAGATTTTGAATTTCAAGCTCAAAAACTGCCGCCACATTCCTCAAAAAAACAGTAGAATAAATCATGATTTTTTTAAAAAAAATTGAAATTTTTTAATTTAAAATTTGATTTTTTTATTTAATATTTTGAATGTTTTTTTGAAATTTTTATTATATTTTACTTTTTATTATTTTGTTCTTGTTGTTCCCCCCGAGTGCCGAAGGTTTCCGCCGCGTCATTGACGCGGGGCTCTTAGGCTTGAATGATTATGCCAGATAATTTTGAAATGGAAACCCTCCAAATACTCAATAATGATTACAATTTCATCTAGTAGGCATTCACAACGGTCGGCCGTAAGATTGTTCCGGTTGGTTTTGTAAGAAGTAAACAGGTCAAGTTAAAAAGTCAATTGAGAAACCAGCAGGTAGTATTCCACAGAAAGTAAAGCATTTGTTTACAGGAGAGGACATGGAGAAAGTTAAAGTCATGTTTTTAAACAAGCAAGCAGCGAGAGAAATGGAACGACGTTCTTATTATTACAGTAATCATAGCAGCTGCATCGCTCTAATTCATCTCATTGAATCTAAACAGTAAGCTTGTTTCTTTGCTAATAGGGAGTTAGACGAGCGACTGCTTTTTGATGCTGATGGTTAACTCTCATCTAAGATATTAAATACTGAATACAAAAAAGTAGGCATAAAGTCAACGTTAGGAGGTCTCAATTTTTCATAAGGTAAAAGCGTCGGACAGGACTAGGAAATAGAATGCACACGATTTTTGGCATTGTCATCAAGGAAGTCGGTTTGAATAATTAATACAAGGTAGGCAACATTTCCTCCTGTCCTACTTTAATGTTGGTCTTCCATAAGGAATATAATTTGGACAGCGAGAAATCCACAAAACACGGAAAAGGCGTTGTACTATGCCTTTTCCGGCGTAGCACAAACCCCGGAAAACTGACTTCCTTCATGACAATGGAATAACTCGGGTGCATTCAATTTATTTCCTAGTACGCCTTTTTCGGCGCACAAATGCCGGAAAATAAATGCTGCCTACGTTGTTTAATTGTTCAAACTGACTTCCTTGATGACAATAGCAAAATCGTGTGCTAGGAGAAATTTAAAAGGTACTTTGTCCCGCCTTTTCTCTGCTTTTCTTCCCAATCGATCAGAAATTGGCATAATGAGGAAGTCCCTTTGTTCATATACGTATCCAAGCCACGTCGGGTATGAGCAGTCCGCTTCGTTCACTTCGGGATAATATATCGAACAAAGCTTCGTGACTTTGCGAAATGCAGCTCACTCGTCCCACGGACATCATCGCTGAAGGTATACTCCACTGGAGTTTCCAATACTGCATCTTGGTTCAATTACTGATCACGCAATTCAGAAGAAACACAAAAGCGAAAGGTACGTTATCAAAAAATAAAAAGTTAAGACTTTCAAAAAATCGTAAATTTTATAGGGAATTGGCTTGAAAACTTGAAAATTATACGAAATGAGGACCAATTATTAATATGTTTTATGCCATTTTCTGTGTTTTTTCAAAGTGGATTTTGGAGTTTTCAAGCACGTGAAGTTTTATTAACACGACAAAGCTAAATGTTGACAGAGCGAGGAGTCGTTTTTAAGAAAGAGTTTAGGTCATAATGACTCTAGAAGTAGGATTATTGGTTATCAATAGAGCAAAAATTTGTTATCTCAGTCGTTGTCTGATACGGTCAGCCACACTTTTCCAAAATTTTGCTCCGGACAACTGCTGCTTCGGTACCATTCTAGTCCTCCAGCAAATTTTCCCAGAACAACTCTAGCTGCCCCGAAAGTTTCTTCAGCATAACTCCGGAGCAGTAGCCTACTAGAACACTCAATACATGCTGGAGAAACTGCTGTAAAACTGCAGAAACATACTAGACAGCTGGAGGATACTATGCGATAGGTCAAGAATTATTTTGGTGTCAAGTAACTGAGCCTAACTGCAGGCGTCATTTTCATCCAACAGCTGGTGCGACAATGCGGAAAAAATCGTGCGGCCGGAAAAGAGGAATTCAACGGGGCATACCTCGGCATCGTGTAGGTGGCAACGATGTACGGGACGGGCGGGAAGTTCAGAATAACGAGACGGAAGACTCTCAACTTTTTTGCATCAGTCGAGCCAACTTGTCATCATTTGGTGAAAAAGTTTTCAACTTCACGTTGGTCTACTGTGGAAAGTTCCACCTAATTGGCTTCACACGCTTACCTAATGGTCAATTGGTACAACTAAGCCAAAAGGACCAAATCTGGCACTACGCCGCCATTATCTGTTGTCTTGCAATATGCATGCAGAAAACATGGGCAACGATCGAAATGTTCTTGTTCAAAGAGCTGTCGGTGCAGTGTTTCCTATGCCTTGGTGTGGCTTTGGTTTACACTGGCCCTGTCTTGTTGGGCATGGGAGTTGTATTGGTTCCAAAAGAAACCATAGATTTGCACAACAGCTGGACCCAGATTTCAGCTTCACTGAAAGCGATTGGTCCGGGTTCCAAATGCAGTCCGTTCGACAACATCTCCGTATCGCTCAAATTAATCATGAGTATCTTGGTTACCCAAGGCACTGCGTTTTTAGTCGCACTCATGAGTTTTATAACGAGCGACGTTCCAGTCTTCTTGTTGCCCACAATGGAGAGAATCGGCTTGCTACCGGCAGGGGCATTTCGAAACTGGGTGTGGCGACTCTTGTTCGTCCCACTAGAATGGCTCTTGGCAGCGCCATTGATGCTCATAGCGGCATTCAGCGCCTATTTCCTCTTTATCCAATTGGGTCTCTTGGATAAATATTTGCAACAGCTTGGGTAACAATATGAGTATTTTTTAAGGCAATTTTATCACAGATAGTTTTAGACGTTTAATATTTGTTTTTAGAAAGCTAAATGTGAGGTGCATGAAATCTCGACGACGATTGGAGCAGATGTACGTGCAACTGGAGCTGTTTCACCGAATCGGGCAAGTATGGATTCGGTTTTTCTTTCCGCCATGGCTTGTGGCTATGTCAACCGCAGTCATCGTATCAGCCCTCATTACTATCCGCTACACGCAACTGCCATTGTTCGTCTACGCGCCCTTTCCGTACGCTGCAATCACACTACTGTTTATTTTATTTTGGCAAAGCTTCGACATGCTTTGCATCATTCGAGCATCGGAGGGTATTCTGGGAGGATTGTGGAAGCATGAGGCACCGTATTTCCGAGGGATGACGAGAGCGAAGAGAATTGAGGCGATGAAAAGGTCAAAGGCAATGAGGCCTTTGAGATTTCTCGTGGCAGACTCTGAGTTTTCTCTGAATCTTCCAATCGATACCTGGGACGAAATAGTCAACCAAACTCTGTTCCTTTTGTCTCTTTAGTTAAGTTAACTAGCGATTTCACTGATTCTCTGTAATTTACATAATCATTACGAGCAATTTAGCAAAAAACTTCTGTCTTGTGGTAATAAGTGGCAAGTTAAAATGTATACAAAAGTCAATGACAAATTTTTGTCCACTATTTGGTTGTTTGTCTGTGCTGAAGTATATGAATGTATTGTGTTGCATTTAGATGTGATGTGATGTAAAAAATGAAATATGCACTTGCCTATGAGTTTTGCATGTAAAAGGCGTGACAAAACGAAAAACCGGACATGGTAGTTCAAATTTTGATTGAAATTTCATTCCGAAAAAAAACCAGGACAACTGGAGTCCATAGGAACCAAACTCGTCATAACATGAGCTGAGAACTTGTGACTGGAGTGCTGAGCAAATGGTACAGAAAAGCAGTATTATGCTTTATTCATATTATTATAAGTACTGCAACATCTTAATTACTACCAAACTAACAGCGGTCTTGTTATTGCAAGCATAAGGCTTGCGCAAAGTTCCAAGTTTATTCCTTTGGATCTTGCTCATCCTGTTGGGCTCAGATTCTAATAATATAATGCTGACTCAATTCAAAAGGCTACGATCAACCTGACAGCATAATTGACAATAGTATCAGCTACAGTAAGCGTGAGCTTCTTGTCTGCAAAATACATCTGTCTCCAGATTTCAACAGCCACGAACACCACAGCCTTGACTTGCTTACCCAAAACTGAACGTCTACCCATGCACCCCCTCACACGTTTCAAGTTAGCTTCAGGATCGCAGTAAAATGTCTGCAAAAATACTCAAATATGATTCAATGTAAATTACTACATTAAGACCGTAGAATGCACCAAAGATGGCTACAACTCCGTCCAGTTTGAAGACGCAGTAGGTGGAGAGAACGGCATAGACTGAAAGCCAGCTTGCAGGATGGCAGTACGATAGCAATCGACTTGTTGAACTTTCGCATCAGAATGCGCAGCTGGTTGTAAGTATTCAAAGTGCGCTCCAAAGCGGCACAGTCGCTGTGGCCTTCACCCTGTAGACCTCCCAGTCGTCCCCATTTCCTGGCCACCTCGAGGATGAGTAATCAGACGGCACAGGCCGAAGTGAACGGCACAATAGGACGACGTCATCCTGGTCCCAGTGAGTTTTTGTTCAGGTTTGTTGACCAACTTTTGGTTTTTAATTTATTGCGGGTCACTGAGTTGACATCCGGAAGTGTGTAAGAGGCCCGAATTCACCCTCACGCTTACAAGTGGCAGTTGCAAAAGCACGTTCCAGGTCAAACTCTTCATGATGATATAACTTTCGTGTCAATATAAAATTTCGTGACATCCAGTTCGGTGGGGAAATTTGGTACTTTTCACATCGTCTCTAAAGCCAAGGCTTACGCCGTGGCTAAATTTGGTACAATCTGGTTAGGTTGATTTCAATTGAATTTAATTTGGCTTCAATTTTTTAATCGGACAATATTCACTGTTGATTGAATTCAACGCAAGCAATAATGTAATTAATGTAGGTTGCGTAGTTCTCGAGACATGAATTGGAAATTTCTTCTGCGAAAGCTTAAAGTTGTCGTTGCCATGCCATGGACATGAAAGTCTGTCTGATTGACTAATAAGGCTCAGCAAATGAAACCTAATGTTCTACTTTCGTGCTGTTTTTCTGCCAAAGACAATTTTATGAACAGAGAGAAATCCATTAAATTGGGACAAGGCCGTGCTGTAATTATTTCCTAATCAGTTATCACGTTGTCCTGTTCCCTGCTGTTATTGAAGGAAATTTTAAGGTTTCCGCCTTGTAATTTTATGCCTACACCTTTATTGTCAGTATTTATTGACGTTAGTATGAAGTGGAAACTGTGGCAAAGCCTGCAATAGTCAACTCTCAGACTTAAACATGTGAAATATAATCAAATAATCAAATTAAATGCGCATTCACTCCAGCAGTGCCATTTTGCACATTTTAAGGTGACGAGAGTTGACGGCAGACAGGGACAACCGCTACGTTTCTAACGAGGCACACTCTAAATATTTCTTTTGTCGATAAAACATCTACCCACACGAGAAGTGTTGTACAACCTACTGATGGGCAGCATCATCGATATATTTTGTCGTTACTTTTCCATTGCTCTTGTCAGCTGAGCAAAACATGGTTTAATAAACACATGTACTTGTTCTTACTTCTTATGAGTCTTATGCCACGTCGTACATGACAACTGACCTTATTGTTCTATGTAAGCCGCACGGCACCAAGAACGCAACGTGACAAGACGCCATTCCTTCTGTAGTATGCAGAGGTATTGCAAACTTCAAGAGGGAGCGAAAATTTATCGCCTTAGGTGTGTTATATGCCGCAGTGCCGAAGAGAAATAGAATATAAAATAATCGAAAGAAGAATGATGGACAGTTGACCACCGCAGCGTTGCTACTTAATCCATTAGACTTTCCTCTAAGATGTTAAACACTGAATACAAAAGTAGGCATAAAGTCCACGTTAGGAGTTCTCACTTCTCACGTTTTCAGAAGGCAAAAGCGCTGGACAGGACAACGTGAGACATAAAATGAATATTAAGTAGTATAACGCCTTTTCCCTGTTTTGTGGATTTCGCGCTGTCCGAATTGTTGTCTTGATGGAAGACCAACATAAAAGTAGGACAAGGGGACATTTTGCTCACGTGGTATTAATGATTCAAACCGACTTCCGGCGATTCATAGTCCAAGTTTTTTGTCGTTTTACAGTCAAAATAATACTTATTCGTGTGGGTATGTCCTGGTCAATCGATGGAGCTCCGTTCTGAGCCCAGATCTACTTATAAATTCACACTTGGAAGGTGACATTGACTTGACGCCTCTTGAATATTATAGTAAAGTGAGTGGGAATTTTCTACAGGGAATTCAGTAATTAAACTAAATGCTTGCAAATTAATTGCTTTAGTTGAGCTTTTGCTAGACTTGGACCAACTGAAAGTTCCCTAAGCAATGCAATGCATGACACGAAAACATTAAAATACTTTAGCATTAAGTGAACATAGTCTCAATGATCCATTGCTGGAAGTCTATATTCTATTGATACTACCACGGTATAGTGTCCACTGTTTAAAAACGACTGCCACAGGAATTTTCAACCATTTTGACAATAGATTTGTGTTAACTGCATGGAGGTTTATCACCGCAACCTACTCGGCCTCTTTGTGGTTTGAACCTCCTTCTTTGTATTGAATTGATCTGTCATCTACGGCTCACGATGATGGTAACCGCAAACCATCAGAATATGTGAGCACATGGATGGAGGTGATAGCTTAAAAGCAGCGTCTTTGGCACTTAAGCTACAACAAGCTTAAATAAATGAAATATTAAGAGCTGGGGTTCAGTTTAAAGCTGCATTGAAGAATGAGCGGGCTGGGATTTTAAAGATAAGGTCTAGTTAAACATTCAAGCGCAGTAGTGATCAGCAGAGTAACCTTTGATTTACTTACACTAATTTACGTGCTGCTCGAAAACTTTTTATGGCCTATCGTGATAGAAACTTGAATGATAAGAAGATACACTAGAGCTAAAAACTTTTTCCTATAATTAAAATAATGAATATAAAAAAATTGAATGCCCTTCTCGGGGTGTGGGAGGGCTGAAATATCTAAACTTGTAGCATTTTACTCTTACTTATTTACGTTCTCTCTTTCTCTTACCATCGATTAGAATGGTGGGACGAGCAGATCCGGCTTGGAACTGTTGCACGTTGAGGTAGAGTCACGTGTACGAAAGAAGTTGCTAGCTCGGTGGACTGCACCTGATGTTGTTATCAGGGACTATAACATTCACTCCAGTTATTATTTCGTTGATTAGACAGACTGTGTTTTTGGGGCAACAATATGGGAACACAGTAATATCTCGTTCATAGTGATGGGACGATGTTCAAAAAAATTTTGGTTGAAAGGCCGAGCTATTGGTTGATAAGTTTCAAGTTTTGATCCTGTTTTTTCGGAGGACAGTGTGGACAGCTAGCAGGTTACGTCGCATATTTTCATACTCGTCAATTTGAAATGAGCTTTTAAACTCAGTTAATGAGAAAGCATAAACCTAAACAAATGTCAGATTGGAGGTTAGGAATGGAGAAGAGGCCATGTTGGCACATGAATACGCTACAGTGGATAATACGTGGAAAAAACTCATACTGTAAACTTCTACCTTGGAGAAGCTTTGTTAAGGAAAGCAAATTGACAGCCTGGGCTTACAATAAACATTTTATAGAAAATTCCACTGAAGCTCCTGCTGCCAGTACCTCTCACAAAATTGTACCATCCAGAGACACTCATCGAGACAAGCGTATGAGATCAATGGCAAATTGTGAACTCATTTTAAAACCCCAGCCATACAGTCGGTCTGGGCTTCACTTCTCCAAAGCTACTACCCCAGGAAGAATCTACAGCGCGAGGGGCGGAATACTGGAACCTGGTGCGGGTACCCCATCCCATCTAAAGCGACTGCTGGAGGAGAAGCCTCGATGATGCAATGGACTGAAGCGTCATGCCAAAGAGTCTCCTTCAGCTTCACAACGACTACTTTGGTAGGTGCAATAAATTTTGTATTTTTCTCCAAGTATTACAATTTTGTCGCTAAAATCAAATGTCAATTGGATAATTAAATGTGGGATTTGGTTGTAGGTACTCGAATTTCCCAGTTCGTTGCTACAAATGTGTGGATATAGACCTCCGTATGGGCACTTTTTTTTCGCACCCATACCCAAATTGTACCCACCCGGGTAGGTACTTTTTTCTCTGGTACCCACACCCGAAAAATTACCCATTGAGCGTTCATAAATTTAGAGACCCGTTACCTACCCGGGTACCTTGCTCATATACCCACACCCGTACCCATACTACCCATTTAATTTTGTATCAAAATTTTGCAGTCATTTTTTCGAGTTTTGGCAATATAAAAAGACTCAGATAGCATGGAATTGGAACAATATTGCACTAAGTTGACCCAAATGACAAAGACAGATAATTTTTTGTGAAAAAACCGATCGTTCAATTCATATTTAGAAGGTTTTGCAGCTTAAATGATCTGAAATGGGTTCTCGGGTTCAAGCTTCTTTAACCCATACCCAAACCCGTACCCATTATGTGGGTACAAAATATTTGCACCCAGTACCTACCCATTAAATTTTTTCTCCGAAAAAAAGAACCCATTACCTACCCACACCCGTACCCATACCCATTAACCCGGGTTTCTTGGGTACTTCTGCGGAGGTCTAATTTGTACAAGTCTGCAAGGTTGGCGATTAAATTAATTTGTTTTGTATTTCACTCAAGATGATTCTGGTAGCCAAGCAGTTAAATCTTTTAAAAGTAGAAAGAGAAGAGTCCTTAGCACTTTTGTCTTCTAAACAGCTGAATACTTTAGCACGCACGTAGCCATTAAATCCCAACTGCTGTTGTCTTTTTATCATAATGAGGCCCTAAACAGGAAAGTTACTAGCCCAGCCCAGACCTTGATAGCTTCCAATTTATAGTAATTACAGAATCATAAATTGAGATCATTATTTTCTATTTTGATTGTAGGACTTAAAAGTTGGCCGTCCCAACTCAAAAGTTTCCACAGGGTCCCCCTTCTTTGACTCACTCTTTTCGATGTAAAATGCCATAAGAAAAATTCTATTTTGATTTTCGCCATGTCACGGTTACTCTTGCATAGCATTGGAAGGAGTAGCCAACTCTTTCTCTTTTTATTAAGCTTACATTTCATCACTCTGTGTACTGTCTTTTAACTAAATTTTCCAAATGTTTAGCTTGACTCATGGTCAATAATTTTGAATTTGGTTCCATATGGTTCGCATGTATTAAGTAATTTTACTAGGGGCTTTCATTTCATGAAGCCCGGAAATGCCAGCATGACAGCGAAAATTCCACCAATGAGCAATGAAGTCCACTTGGAATTTGGCAAAGCGAAGCCGCCTCCACTAACAGGTGGAGGTGGAAGCCCTTTCTTGCATTTTTAGCCACGGCTTTGACGTGGCTTTAGAAGAGACCTCAAAATCACACATTTTCCCCACCGAGCTCGAGGTCACACGAAGTTTCATTTAGACACCAAAGTTATACCATCATGCAGTGGCGTCAGAACGGGGTAAGACGGGTAAGACATGTCTTACCCACAAAAGTTCCAGGGTAAGACAGAATAGGCGCTGTCTTACCCAGAAATTTGGGACATTTGGTTGGACAGTTGATTTTGACTCTTTGGCGCTATGTTAACTAATCTATAAATGACTTTCATTGTCATTGATAAATGCGTGAAATAAACGAACTTACAAATCGCAGGAAGTCACACTCTGAAGCGTGATAAGCGGGCAAAACCAGCATCATCCATCGCACAAAAACATTGAATTGTACTTGCGCATTCTGCTTTAATCGGTTTTCTTAGTTAAAATTTTAAATTGTGGTGTCTAAAAGAATACTAAAGCATGGAAAATTCGACCACCAAATAACAAGAAAAATTTATTGGAGTTTCTCTTCTCAAGCAGATTGTTTTTATATTGAAGGGCTCAAAAGCATCTTCATTTTTGTGTAATGCAATTGTCTGATGCTATTGTTAATCATAGAAAGCAATTAAAAAGATTGAATTATTGATCAGCAGTCAGTTAACTGTGAAACTAAGATGTCAAATACAATTAAATAGCCCTTCGCTGAACTCAGTTTCCAATCAGACGCAGAAACTGCATTCAATGCAACTTAAAAGACCCAGATCCTCTCGACACGCAATCTGGTAAGCACCGACAAATAATTGCATCAGCAACCGAAAAAAGCCCTTAAGAGCTCGTGGATGTTGGAAAGGAAATTGATTTGGCAGCATGACACAATCAGCAGGAAAACGCTGACAAGCTCCAGCATCCAACTATAGCAAAGAAAACTCTGAGAACCTCATACAGCCAGTCAAAAGCACAAGAAACACTGCCGAGCTGTAGCAGCAATCACGGAGTCCATTTAAGAGCTACCACACATGGCTTCAAATTTATAAACAAACGAGTTGGCTGTAACAAGCTACAGAATGATTGCGCATGTATACTGTAAACATGAAAGAGAAGGTACATGTTGAGTTCATGGAAGAACTTAAGTCTCAAGGTAAAGCATATTACGTCGAAGTTGAGTTGTAAATCTTTTTTTTTCATTTAGTTCTTGCACAGCAGAAAGGTCAAATTGGGGTTTGAAGCTTGTTCAGACGCATCCCAGACCTACTATGTTGCGTAGAGAGAGATAAATATTTATTGTGCGCGTATTCAATAACACGCAAAATCGGTGTTTTGGGAGCTTAAAATTGATATAGAGTGCTTAAAATTGGCTCTTATTTATGTACCTAAAACAAACTTTTTGTCTTGCCCACAATTTTTTCGTTCCGACGCCTCTGCTGGCACCAGTTGGATGTGAATAAGTGAAACAATGTACGAGTATCAGCGCAGCGTAAGCAGCGTATCAATTGTGGATCCCGCATTTGTCAGCCCGCAATGCTGTATGAATGATCAGTAGAGCGACCCAAAAGCAGAATCAGCAGAAAACAGAAGAAGCCATTTCCGACCTATGGTCGCAAATTCTCCGTATTTTTTACCCCTAAATCTGCTTTTACTGAAAGCAGAATTCGAATTTAAAAGCAGAATCGAAGAAATAATAGCAAAATTCACGGATTTTGGGATTTTTTTTAAAAACCTGCCTTTTTTCATGAATTTTTTCAATATTTTTCAAAAAAGATGACTTTATCGCCATTAGTTAGCCTGACTACTACTATTTTACGCAAAGTTTTGGTGAATTTCTCAGTGAGCTCCCGTCATATGAAACAAAATCCATTGTGCAACGGTCACTTGTAGTCAACCTCCATTTTGAAAGTGCTTAAACTGTGCCCCACTAAAGAATTTTACGCCTTGTTGTACTACTTCCATTGAAAATTTTACTTTGCGATTGTTTCAAAAAAATTCAATAAACAAGTCTAGAAAAGCAATTCTGCTTTCGAGCAGAATCGAAAAATCTTGAAGCAGAAAAGGCAGAATTTCAGTACTAAAGAAGCAGATTTGGGGGTCGAAAAAAAGCATAATTTGGGTCGCCTTAATGATCAGCAGAGCACGGATATTTATGTACCAAATATGTCGAAAATATGTATGTAAATATGTGCCGAAAATCTTAAAAATATGTACTGTAATATGTACCATATTTTCGCGATTTTTTCGTGAAATTTGAAGATTGAAACTTCAATTTTCAACATTCAATGCCTTTTCTCCAGGAAGTCTTCGGTTTTAACCCAAAAAACAAGCTTGGCAGGCAAATTAGCGGATTTAATGCGAGCAATATGCAACATTTGAGTATCCGAAAATCAATTTAAAATAAATTACATCTTAAATGAGGATTCATTCTAAAAAATATTAAGTCAAAACTGGAGCAAACTTCTGAGCTATTTGTCAAGTCTTAATTTTTATAATTCTATTTTTTGGTTTATGTATTTTTTCCCAAAATTTGTGCCTTTTACGGGTAAAAAGCTCAGAATATGTACCAAATATGTATGAAATCAAAAAATATGTAGGTACATATATGTTTATGTAACATTTTCTGAAATATGCGCAAATATGTAAAATCAAGTATAACTCAATCGACTCTACTTATTATGAAACCCCAAAAGCCAAGACCTCAGAGTCGTACTAATTACCCAGAAAAATATGTATTTACATAGGAATCCGGGCTCTGATGATCAGCTTCGTCAGAAATTGTTTGTTGTTTTCGACACACAAAAGGCCAGGCGAGATTGAGCCATTGCTATCATGTTTATGTGTATCTAGCGAATGTCTAAATTTTAGATATTCACAGTATGGTAATTTAGAAATATTAAAATGCAAAAAAATGGAACACTGTTTTTCGCAGTGATTTTTTTTTAAATATTTATTTTATATATATTTTTTGTCGTAAAATTTGTCCCCCCCATGACGACGGAGCTGCCGAGGCCACTGAATTCCATGAAGGCCCAACTCGAGTGCAAACGCTGTCGGTCGAGAACTATCAGTACAACGAGTCACTGGCATGGAAAGTATGGGAACGATGACAAAATCATGCACGAGCTTAGAATCCTGTCTCGAGTTTTCTGAAAAGCTGTACGACGAAATAGGAAGAAGATTTGCGCATTCTTTTTGGGGCTATTTCAACAATAAATTCATAAGTACGACCGCACTTGTTGATGTGGATCCATTTCGAAGGGACCAGCTAAAAGACTTGGAATCTACCGTAGTTCATTTTTTGATCCGACGGCAGAATAGAAGCTTGCTAGCCTACAACCCTTTAAGTGTTGGTAAAACTCCGTTCATGCGTTTGTCTTGAACGAGTGCAGTTCCAAATGGAATGACCGCTGGATATAAATTTGTAACAACAGCTGGTGTATATCTTCCCAGCTCCACGTATCATGCTTGCTTTGATATATTCTCGCCTCTGGTGTGGTGTGGCTGGTTGGTGTTTGCACTGGCCGCATTCATCTTGCTAGTAATCTCTTTTCAGGCCCCAAAAGTACTGGTGGCAAGATCGGGTTGAGTTGTTTAATACTCCGAAAGTCTTATTTTGGATGCTTTCAACCGCATCGGACATTACCAAGATTCAAACATTCCGGCTGGTGGAAAGTTGGAAGATGGCAGGAGACTTCGGAGTTTAGGAACATGTTGGAAAAGATTGCCCCCAAAATAAATTAATGTCAAGCTATGCTGAGGTGGCAGGGAACAAAGACACTGATGGGGATCAAATGGACGATGAAGAAGTCTTCAAAACACCAACGGTCCAAACTGCAGAAGATAAACCACACGATGTAGCCCTTGAAAATGGATATCAGAGTGATGTCAGTGTTGTCTTGGATCCAATCACGAGTGATGGGGAACACACAACTTGGAATACTGTCGGTCAAATAAAAAGGAAACATACAAGCCCTGTATACTCTCTGAAAGATAAAGTAGCAAGAAGGCCCTACAATTTTCATTTCAATGAATGGAAAAATCTAGAATTTATGGGAGGAAACGCTCCTCTGAGCAATGACGACCTATTGGACTTCCTACAAAATCTAAATGTATCCGAACAACGTGAACCACTCGACGTTGACATATTGGCTCCAACTTATTCTACAGATATCCAAGCCCTTCGAGATCTTATTGAGGAGCTATACGTAGCAATGAAAAGCAGAAACAAGTTTGCTAAGGCTTTCCTGAGGAAACTTAGTGAAATGCTGAAAAATTGTGAAAGCCAGACGACTACCTAGAGTCTAAGATCCGAAATCATATTGGAAGCGGTCGAATATTCTATATAATTAGCTACAAGATGCATTGATGGAGATATAAGCACGTGTACAACACAAGTAAAATCACTCGAACAAATGGAACTCTGTCAACAGTGAGTCAGTTTAAATAGCCCAAGAATATACTTGAAGCTGTCTTTTGAAGTCTTAAAGACTTAAATGTAAACTTACTTTCCGTTTTTTTTGATAATAAAGAACCAAAATAATTATAAAAAAAAATGGAAATCCAAATTACAATCTGGTGAAACTGTGGCGGCAAGTTGATGACTAGAAGACATCCATTCGCTAAAAATACAGTGGAGGCTTGTAGTACCTTTAAGCTTCGAAGATTCTTAGGTACTTTTGATAAAACAGTAGAATTAAAATCAAATAGACCGAAAACTGCGTCTTAGTTTTAATTTTTTTTCCACTGATTGTCATGATGAAACAAATATTCGGGTCGGGTACGAGGTTGTTATAAAGATAACTTGAAATCTTACGAGTGACAACGCCTTAAAGTACCCTTTTGTTTACATTACCTTAGGAAACTTAATTAGTTCTTGTTGACTTCAAGTGGTTGCTTTTGATCTTTGGTTATTTTTCTGTAATTTGGATGGGCTGGCTAGGGTATGTCGCGTCAGTACCTTGTCAATGTTAGAATTTGGTTTTGAGGTTAAGTGATCAAATTGAACGGTCAAAGTTTCGGCTCTTTACAACAGATTAGTTCAGGAAGGAAATGATGAGAGGGTAAATGCTGATTTGGTCGGCCTTTCCATGAGGGTTTGTACAGAAACAACTCACAGAGATAGCAAGAACAGTAATTGATTCAGGATTTCTTCCGCGATGGCAATCGTCACATCGAAGGAGAAATCAGCAAATATTCCAATGTGAAAGAAGTTGGGACGAGTTCCTTTGGCTCGCATCATGCAATACGCCCGCTCGGATGGAGCCAGCCGGAGAATGTACGCTGGCGCCGTAGATCGAAGTGTACTGACAAGATCTTCAGATGCTCTCAGCACAATAATTCCATCCCAGCACATTGAAAACACGCTTGCACCCACAACAATCGCAAGATATGGAAATAAGATGTACAGAAAGATTGGAAGTTCTGTATGCCGAATGCTAATATAAAGAGCAACTGTTATCACTGCTCCCGTCCCTAAAAATGCTTGTGGTACGATGAATTTGTACCAAGGATTCAGAATCCGGTTGTACACTTCAGTACACATATGTAGCCGCTCCACGACCCGACGATCCACGAGGTTATTTACTGGAATATTTCTGCAATTCAAGACAGCATGTACTATCAATCCAGTCAGCAATTTCTTTAAAACGA
>JAQIWI010001515.1:0-16014 GCA_034698825.1 Deuterosminthurus bicinctus | reverse complement strand
AATTGTCAACTACCAAAGAAGACCCTTGCCTATATACATTGAGCCCTTATCATCGTCCACTGCCCTTTGGTCAAGCCTTTTATGCCGTATGCTATATCAAATAGGTAGCACAGTCGCCTGTATTGGGACTGCCGAAGAGGAAAATTCTTATCAGTAGCTGTCCTCATTTACAACTCTGCTCCCGTGGAAATATGTAAAGAAGTGGACTTTCTTCTGTAAGACGCGTGCTATATCAAATTAGTAGCATCATCTCTTGCATTGGAACTGCCGAAGAGGAAAATTTCTTATCAGTAGCTGTCCTCATTTACAACTTTTCTCACCTGGAATATGCAAAAGATGTGGAGTTTTCTCCCGTAAGACTGCCGTGCTATATCAAAACAGTAGCATCATCTTTCCTGCTTGAACTGTCACAGAGTTCATTCCCCTTGTCATTCATTTGACTGTTGACAATTTTGTTCCCTAATCTACATCCCTGTCCATTGTGAACATTCACAATGTGGTTCTTCAGTAAAAGCACGACTCCTGCTCCTGAGCCCCAGCCCACACCGACGGTGGTTCCTCCACCCGTCCAGGCTGATGGTGAAGAACAAAGGGAAGAGGGAGAATGTTCTTCTTCTGAAGAAGAAGATGCTGTGAATGTGAATCAGATACTAAAGGAAATTGAAGCTTTGAGATCGGATGATAAAAGAAAGGACGAGTTGCTTAAAAAGTTCTTTGAAGAGCAACAAAAGCAAGCAGCACGCCCGCCAAAACCATCTGTCCCTGAGCCACAGCCTATACCAGTTGTGGTTCCTCCACTCGTGCAGAGTTAGTCGGTGGACGACGACGATGAAGACCATCAGGGTGAAGACGCAGTCTCTGAATTAGATCAGCTTAAACAACAGATAAAAGCCATGCAGGAGGATGCTCAGAAAAGGGATGAGATGGTTAAAAAATATTTAGAAGAGCAACAGAAGCAAGCAGCTCCTGCCCCTGAGCCACAGCCTATACCTGTTGTTTCCTCCACCTACTCAGAGTGACAGCGAGGAAGAAAATGATGATGGGGAAGGAAATAATAATGAGGAAGTAAATGACAGCGAAGCGGAAGATGATAACGAGAAAGGTCAGGCAGATGACCAAGAAGACGCAGAGGAGCTTCTCCGCGGCATGGTCAGCAACATAGTCGGCGACATGGTCTCAGATTTCCAAAGGAAAACTCAGCAACTTGATGAGGAAAATCGCCTTCTGCGCGAGGAACAACGGAAGCAAGCTGATGCTATAGCTGCTGCTGAGGCGGAAAAACAGCGCCTGGAACAAGAAAGAGCGATTGAAAAAAAGGAGCAGGAGAACCTCAAAAGATCGGTGGTTTCTCAAAAGCAGGCTCAAGAAGTCCTTGAACAACAGCTTAAGCAAAGGGAGCAGGAATTGAAGGAACAGCTCGAACAAGAGAAGTTAGAGCAGGCGAAGAAGGCGCAAGAGCTGAGACAAGAGCTCAAAGAACGGGAGGAATCGTTTATCAGGGCGCAAGAAGCTAAGATGAAGAAACAGTTAGAAAAAGCTCAGGCTGAAATTAAGAAGCAATTGGCTGCTGAGGCAGCTGCTTATGCCAACAACAGTCCGACTACTTCATCTCAAGTTCCCCGAACAGCTACTGTTGCTGTTCCAGCCCCACAACCGATTCCACTTCCGCAGAGGACTCCACAACAAGGGACGAGTACTCAGTTTATGCGACAACAAAAACAACAAAAATCATCTCATGTTGCTGGCGGCGCTCAGATTCATGTTGATCTGACTGACAGTGTTGCTCATACGACTGCGTCAGGTGCAGAGGTCTTTGGACAACCGGAAGGAGTCGAAGCTTTGGGTGTGAGTAATACGAAATTAGCCCAACACCTTAATCAAATCGTTCAGAGGCTCGCTGGTCTTTCCAAGGAACCTGAGAGGATTGAATCAGCGCCAGTGTCAAGTTCGACTCCACGACACTCGAGAGAACCAGCGCGTCAGCGTGAATCAACCCCTGTTCCCGAGCCCGTAGCCCAACCCTCGCCGCCAGAGGAAGCAGTTGAGCCGGAAATTGGTCAAGCCAAGCTGGACTATATGCAGAATTATGACAACGAGCGAGACAACCTTGAAGCGAGTATCAGAGCGATGGCAGCCGATCTGAGGGAAATTAAACTGGGTCAATCGAGGTCCAGCGCTAGTAAGCCACTTGCAGCGAGTAAAGCTAAGGGATCGTCGGGAGCAAGAGTAACTAAACCTCCTGTTTCAGCTGATGGTTGTGCTGAGGAAGAATACGGGGAGATCGATTGGGATTCTGAAGAAGTCCAGTTAACTCTTCGGGACCCCGAGAATAAGCGAGTAGTCGCATTTGAGAAGTCGGTTTCAACATTTGAGCCATGTATGAATCCAGAGATATGGGCTACGTGGGCGTGGGTCGAGGAGCAACGAGTTCAATGCGTCATCCCATGGAAAACTTTTCTGTACCATTTGGAGAAATTATTTCCTTCATCGGAGAAGGCGGTGCATAAATGGTACATGGCGCGCAGACCACGTCTGGAGAGGGCACTGAAAGAGAAAACTGGCTACGAAGAAGCATGGGAAGAGTTCCGGGAGCTGCTCATCTCCAAGTTCGGGCTGGAAAACAACCAGGCTATCGCGGACCAAGAAAATTTGGACTGCAAGTAGGATCCTGCTGTTACAGAGGTCTCAGATTTCTTTGCTGAGATTGGCCGTCTCGTGGAGATCTCCCGCCCGAATGATGCCGACTCAAGGAAAGTGGATATGGTTATGGCAAAGATACCAAAACCAATCAAAGTCATGTGCCTCAATCAAGCTTTTCCTACCTTCAACAGTCTGGAGCAGCACATCACACGCATAATTCAGCTTGTAGACTTGAAGGCCAAGCCTGAGGGAGAGTTTATTCGTCGTGCAGTCAGTAGAGAGAAAGCGGCGGCGCCTTCATTTTCGGGAGCAGCAGGTGGCAACTCAGGAAGAGTGACAACTCCACGGGAACCACCACCGTATCAAGTTGATAATGATGCTGTATGCGACTGGTGCAATAGAAGGGGACTCGCTGAGCAGGTTTGCTTGTCTAAGCATCATCGTCGAGAAACCATTGCCAACTATCCGCTCTGCGCCCGCTATACCGATGCTGAACTAGACAGAATGGTGGAACTTATGGCTCCGAGTCGTACTTATAGAGGCCCACCTAAAGAAGCTCCTTGGATGAAACAACAACAAGATGAACACGAAGAGGAGGAGGAGGAGCAGCAGAATACGCCGTCGGGAAACGCCGAGGGGTAGTCGTGCGGGACGTCTACCCACAGCCCAAGGTTTCCAACAACAACAACAACCCGCAGCAGTTCGGTGCCGTTGCCAAACTGTCTGCTAGTCATCTGTCAGCGGTACCCACGATTAGTCCAACATCAATGGAAAAGGCAAAGCAGAAAAGAAAAATCATCTCTGACTTCCATAAGAGCGTTATATCCTCCTGTGAAACCGAATGGATTCCGCTAGTTTTGCCATTAGCTCGGAAACAAGAAGAAGTTTTGAATTTATGGACCAAATATCCAAAGTGGCAGCGTCGGATTGAGGCGGGATTCCTGGAGTTCAATAGAGGTCTTTTGCCAACTCTTGGCGTTATTAAGCTGCTAAATTCCCGAGTGAGCGAAGGCACGTACAGAGGAGAGCCAGATATTGCTTCAAGGATGGAAGAAGTCATGAGAAGAATGAAAGCAGAATTGGAATCTTTCTTACAAGATTTGCTGCAGAAGAATGGAACTGAAGCTCTACTTTTTATGAAGACAACTAGCGGCAGATCAGTTGAAAGCTCGACGCGAGCTCCAATGGGAAAAGCGGGGAGAAAAATTGTCAGATTTGTCCAACGACTCACTCGAGATTGGAGTGTAGTACAGCGTGGGCTGAAGCGACTCAATGATCACGAGTTGACTGAGGCTGCTGCTCAACATTCGAAACCAACAGAGAAGCCTGAGGACTACTGTGAAAATTTTGAGGGTCCAACTGATTGCAATGTGGACACTTTAACAACTGACATCCGATTTATCTCCAAGTCAACCCAGTCGTCATTAAAGGAAGAAATGGAGCAACAATTTGAGCTGAAACTACCAGTGGAGGAAGCTAGTACCCGTACAAACTTTCAGCAGCGCAGCATTAATCCGAGTGAGCAGAGAACATCAGCATCAGAGGCTTATGAGAAGCAGGAACCAGCGCAGAGTCTGGTTACGCGTAAATCAGTAGAAGTAGAGGCTAATGAAGAGTTGGAACACGTGAAGAGTCCAGTTACGAGCAAAGTAAACAAAGAGGCATTTGGTCAGTCTAACAACAACAACAGCAACAAACAACAAACAACCCAGTTATCTCCGTCTGTCACAGCTGAAGAAGCGGATGGCCCAAGGACCGAGATTTCTACAACAACAACATCATCATCAACAACAACAAGTACCGTTCTAATGAAAGAAGGATGCCTAAAGTTACAAGTGGATATGGCTGGAATTTCAGAAGTAGTGGCAGCAGCAGTATCAGCAGCAGTCACAGCAGCAGTAGCAGCTCTTCTCATTGTAACTCCGATGAAAAGCCTCAATGAATCAGTAAGCTCTGAGAAAGGTCAACTCAGAGAGCCTCTATAAGAATTTGATGCTACCTCGGGGAAACCAACTGTTGTTAGTCCCGTAAAACAACAGGAGGTCCTACATGCAGCCTTAACCAAGATGAAGAAGAATACCAGAGTCACGTACAAACTTCTAGTGAAGAAGTCCAACAAGCCGGTGAGAAGAAAAACAACAACTCCAGCCATTGTCAAGAGGTCAGATCGTGCCAAGGAGATTTCCCACACTGCGGGATGCAGTCATTCTGAGCGCGAAGAACTTCAGCTGGAGGAAATTGATAAGTCCATGGAGCTGCCAGCTCCACCAGTACCGTCATTACAACAATCAATTTTACCACCACCAACAATGGGATTGTCCCTACCGAAAGCCGAGGAGCAGTCAAGGAAAGCTTCAGCTTTATTGGGATTGCAAGATGAGCTAAGTGAGCAACCATTGGGTCCAGGAGTTTCGAAGTCAACTCCAGCTTTGGCCCAACCGGAAGTAATACAGCAGGCAAAGGAGCCTGCAACTGACCTCAACACGCATCGTTGATCTCGTTCTCTTCGGAAAAACTTGCAAGATTCCATTTTGCTTCTGTACGACCCAGCCTACTTAATCTAGATTGTAAGTTCAATCTTGTTTTAACTATATTCAGTTGGAATTGCAACTGATTGAAGTTTTTATTGTTTGTAGACTTGAAGACCTTGCATCTTGAGGGGTTCCATAATCAAGTCAACCATATGAGCCGTGAGAATCCAGTAGAGTCTGTCATCTCCAAAGTATCTGGTCTGTGTGTACTGAATAGGATGCCTGGCCTCGTGGTAGAGCTGTACCTTGTTGGTAATTTCAATGTCAAAAATGAATGTCGTAAGTAGCTTACTGTTAAACCACTCCTCATATAGCCAGTAAAAATTCAGCAGCAACAGAACTCAATACGATACGAACAAAAGGTGCAGTACACTCAACAGCAGCAACTACAGCAGCAGCCTATCATTTTGACTTTCTGCATCATCCCACCTTCTTTCATTTATTCTTGACCTCACGGAGAAAATCTCAACGTTCAACCTTCCCCATTCTCATCTGCGAGCCCGACAAAGGCTGATGGCTTAAACTGTCGGACTAATCTTGATGTAAATTTTCCAATAATTTTCTCGTGAAAATTTCCAACTATCATTGCTGTCTGTGGTTCTCCTGCTGTATTTTCCCTTGCAAGGTACTTGAGAATTTACCTTTCCAAACATAATTAGATTAACTTCTTCGTGTGGGCAAGGTGGTTCCAGTGTTTATTGTGCTCACTTTTGTTTTTACTTTATTACAGAATGGGAGTGAATTCAACAACCATTATCACATGTAAGTTGTGTTTTTCTATTAGAAATTTATTTGTGAACATCATTTGTCAAGATGACACTCATATTATACCGGGTGGGCCAGAGAAGACTTGACACTTTTCACTTGAATAACTTTTGAAGTTTTGAAGCTATCAGCATGTTGGTTACCAATTCTGAACCTAGAATCTTGGGGTAATTTTTTGACCTAGTCCCCATTAAAATCCGTCGACAATTAGCTGAGAAATTAAATGTTGAAAAAAAAACTTAGGTTTTGACATGGGCTCTTATGGGGTTGTTTTTAGACTTTGAATGCCCATATCTCCGTAAATAATGATCGCAGAAACATGTGAAGCACATTGTTCGAAAGCTGAGAGCTCAGAGAATTTTTCTGTGCTTTTCAAAGGTGACCTTAAGAGGGAACCCAAAATTTTCAAAAATCCTGGTTATAACCAATAAATTCAAGTTCAAAAGTGTCAAGTCTTCTCTGGCCCACCCTGTACATTATATATTACTAGCGAGCCTGGCGTCCTACGGACGCCTGAATCTCACAAACTCAGTCAAAGTTCTACATTCAATTCTTCCTAGACCATTGTACTACCATTGTCTATTATTTTACATCAAGATGTGTATATACTTCATTCTTATGACTAACACTGGGTGTTCTTATAGCTTTTTGGCATGTTTCACCTCGTCTCCTTCTCTAAGACGGCCCATGTAGATTGCTCACACTTGACCCGAGTAAACTATTGAAAGTTTGTCCCGGTATTTTTGCTCAAAGTTCGCCCAGTTCACTCACTATAACTTGGTTCGTAAGTAACTCCAAATTGATCCAAGGCACTTCAACTTGGTCAGTCGCACTTATCGGACCGAGGTAACGTCAATTTCATAGTTAGCTGTAAAGTGGCTTCGAGAGGAAAGCACTACCTTGAAACCGGAAGATAGCTGTAAAGTCACCTAGTAGTAAGGTCTTGCTCAGCCCTGGAAGTAAGCTCTAAGTTATCCCAGTAGTAAGCTTTACGTTTGCCCCCGTAGTTAGCTTTACCGTCGTCCTGATAATTAGCTCATAAATACGTGTTATACACTTTACCGAAGTATGTCAAATATTGTCCATGACGTTAAGTAGCAAATATGATAGGTTTACTCACACGAAGCATGCGAACATTTTGATTTATCAAATGATTTTAAAGGTCAAAACGGCCAAACATGACCATGGACATGTCAATGGCTCTTTGAATCACAGTTTTAACGTCAGATTTGACCTCAGTATGAAATTTCGAGTAAATCGATGGGTTACACGACCTCATTAGCCTGAAAATGTCGAAAAACCCGACAAATTTAAATTTTAACGCCAGTGTTGGAGTCGTTCCAGCCCAAAATCCGATTTATGATATAGCCAGTGCCACTCGCCAGTTATGTAGCTTTCGAATGGTATATTACGATTGAATATTGGTCATCAACTTTAGGAGTAGATGGTCTCGATACAAACTCAAAGTATCAAAACACATCATTTTTCCAATCAACCAACATTTTGAAGCTGTTCCAGTTGGAATTTCAAAAAACTAAGACTAACTACAGTCCAGCAACTCTTTGGCTTTCGAATGAGGTACTATACATTGAAATCGGTCCAACGGTCTAGGAGGAGATAGTTCTCAATTAAAAAAAGTGAGACGCTCATTATAGAGATGACTAGCGAGCCTGGCGTCCTACGGACGCCTGAATTTTACAAACTCAGTCAAACTACTCCATTCCTCCTAGACCATTGTACCACCATTGCCTATTATTCTACATCAAGATGTGTATATACTTCATGCTATGACTAAAACTTGGAACTCTTATAGTAGCTTATTTGACATGCTTCCCCTGGTGTCCTCCTCTAAGACGGACCATGTGATTTGCTCACATTTGGCCCCAGTAAATTATTAGAAGTTTGTCCCGATATTTGGCTCAAAGTTTGCCCTGATCACTCACTATAACTTGGTTCGTAAGTAACTCCAAATTAATCCAGGGCACTTCAACTTGAATCCAGTAACTCACCCTTATTTCGCGCATGTAAACACTGTAAGGTGGCCCCGGTCAGTCACTCTATAAGACCAAGGTAACGTCAATTTGATAGTTAGCTGCAAAGTCGCTTTTTCATAGAAGCACTACCTTGAAACCGGGAGTTAGCTGTAAAGTCAACTCAGTAGTAAGGTCTTGCTCAGCCCTGGTAGTAAACTGTAAGTTGTCCTGGTAGTAAGCTCCACGTTTGCCCCGGTAGTTAGCTTTAAGGTCGCCCTGAAAGTTAGCTCAAACATACGTGTTAAACACTTCACCGAAGTATGCCAAATATTGTCCACGACGTTATGTATGAAATATGATAGGTTTACTCGCAAGAAGCATGCGAGTATTTTGAGGTACTACACAATTTTAAAGGTCCAAACGGCCAAAAGTGACAGTGGACATGTCAACATGTCCCGCGTGGCTCTTTCGAGCACATTTTTAACGTCAGATTTGCCCTTCCAATGACATTTTGAGTAAAATGATGGGTCTAACGACCCCATTAGCATGAAAAAGATGAAAAAACCAACACATTTAAATTTTGACGCTGGTTTTAAACCCGTTCAAACCCGAAATCTAAATTTTCATATAGCCAATACCACTCGCCAGTTATTAAGCTTTCGAAAAGTATACTTCACATCAAAATCGGTCATCAACTCTTGAAGTAGATAGACTCGAAACATCTCAAGTCTCCAAATGGTGAAAAAACACATTAGTTTTCCATTCAACCAAAATTTTCAAGCTGTTCCAGTCGGAATATCAAAAAACCAAAACCGTCACGACTCGCAACAACTCTTTGGCTTTCGAATGATGTACTACACATGGTGATCAGTCAATTTGTCTAGGAGGAGATAGGGGGCAATTAAAAAAAGTGAGACGCTGATTATTATAGAGATGATGATATGATGATGATGATATAACGCCCTCAATCTTAATTTTATAGATGTATGTGCGATTTTTTCGTCATCCATACAATGTGAGGAGTCGATGATTTGTAGCTGGAGGGAATCATGCTACCCTAAAAACGGTGTCGTAATTAGCACGTACGCTAAACAATCGAATATAGGTATCAAGATGTACCCTGACGAACTGAATGACAAGGAAGTTTTCTTTTATGTCCTCATCGCCATGCTCTTCAGATTCGCCGAGTGGGGGATCATGCGCGCCGTTGAATACTTGATGACGAAAACTGGAGAAGTGAAAAGCAAGAAGAATGCAAACATAAAGAAAGAAGAACTACAAAAACTCCTGGACCAAGTCTCTGAGGCATTGAAAAAAAATGTCGAAATGGACGACGTGGTGGCGTAGTAGATTAAGTAGCTATTAGAAGTACTTCCAAGGAGTTGTAACTAAAGATGTAATTCATTAAATTAAGTCATCAATTAAATTTGTTGCGTTTAGTGTGCAAATTTTACAAATGTGTATCTTTATCTTGAGGTCTTGGTGAAGAATAGAGAATAGTTGGCAATGATGGGTTATGTTATGATGTAGTAAGTGTGACTGGCAAGGTTGCATGAGCCAAAATACTATAATTATTATTATTCTTACTACTACTACTACTACTACTACCGTCGTCTTCACGCGGGTTTTCCTGTTCTCACCACTACATTATTGCTGCGCTCAAGAAATAGGAGAGAGAGATTAAAGAGAGAGCATGATTATATTTCGCGCCTCTGTGTCATCTTCATTTGAACTACATGATGAGAGAGAAATGCAGGGTCACAATAGCAGGTGGAGAAAAGGAAAGCAGAAGGGAGTTTTACAAATTTTTGTGGGGTTGTTATTACAGTTAGTTTTTCAGTATTAATGTAGTCAAGAAATCGAATTCGAGTGACACCTCTAGTTCCTCTTAATGCCAGTAAGTCAGTGATGTCAGTGATGTGTGTCAGTCTTGTTTTCTTGTTGAAATTGAAAGGTGTGGTCATAATTTTTATACGGATAATAAATTGCATTCTGAACTGTACTTGGTGATGAACGTGTGAGTGTCTATTAAATTCTATTAAATTCTTCATGGATACTCCTAATTTAACTAAATGCAAACAATTGGGGCGACCAACAACAACAATTGGGCAAGGCAGCAGCTGTAAATTTCTGCTGACGACTAACTTCTAGATGGACCCGATTTGTTTCCTGTTTATCTCTTCTCAAGTTCCCAAAATACGTAGCCAAGACAATGACTCATCGCATGACCCAGAAAAAAAATTTACTACAACAACTTATCTTGTTCCTTCATTTTCCATATTTCCTTTAATTTATTGATGTTGATAAGAAATCTGTTTATCTACTACGACGACTTGTAAAGCTGATTAAAAACCAATCCGACTGGACCCATCCCACTAATAATTGAATAATATTTCCAGACAAAACATTTCCATATTATTAATCTAATGATCAACTACTAAAAATCCGCTCAGCATTTTGCATCTGTTAGCACTTGAATGGAATGACTATTCCCATCGCCAATTCCTCCTTGCTTTAAGGGCCAGGGCCCTTTACAACCCCAAACTCCATAATAATTCAGCACCAATAAATTCCCACACTTGATTCAACTGGGAGGTGTTTGAACTTGTAAGGGCTTCGAGTCCTTCAGTCTAGCCCTTAGGGTGACCCCTTCTCCATCATCACTTTTGACCCCTCCACGCTGCTTATCCCAAAACCTGGCCCAATCTTGAGGAAATGCTTGCGTAAGACAGCCTTCAGTTCAGCTTTCAACTCAAGGCAAATTAACTTGCACAGACATAGATAAAAATGGGATGTGTGAACTCTGAACTGGAACAAAATCAATCCATTAAATTAGATAACTCCAGAATTTCCACTTGATTTTTTTTCGTTTCAAGCAACTCACCCGCTCCACTGGCAGCTTGATAACTTTGGTGAGACACAGGAGGAGCAAATTGGTCCACGTGTCCCGATGGGAGCTGGACGGGAGGGACAAAAAGTAGTCCAAGGCTCCCTTGCACAGCACAATCAACCTCCCCTCAATCTCCGCATGAGCATCCGCCCTCAACTCGTCCAGGTACATGCGAAATAAAATCCTGAGCGAGGTGGCCAGACTTTGCACCTCCTGGTGAATTAAATTCGGCTTCACTTGCCCCTTGCAACCCGCCGTCCACAGCAGATTCCGCTGCTCATTGTTCATGTTGAATTTCTTGGCAAAGTCATGAGGCTCGGCCAGGCTGTCCAGCAGAATTATCACATGCTCACTGCTCAAATATGGATACACTCCTTGCTCCTCTCGCTCTATCTCCCACTTGCTGTTCAAAGACTTGTCCGTCAAGTCACCCTGGGCGAGCGCCAGATTCTCCGCGTTCTCTCTTTTTGATGTTGTGGGAAGAATATTATGTTGTCTACCGTTTGGATCAGTTCAAGTTGGACGATGCACTGCACTGCATAAGCAGAAGACAAAATAGCTTTTCATGCTCCTAAATAAGATCAGTTCAGATTTTAAAATCACACCTTTACAAATGACCTTGGACACCTTTAAAACGAACTTTGGTGCTTTTAAAAGCACGGCGAGTACTTACAGACTGAATAGGTCCCGTTTTTCTAGGCGAGAACATTCCATCTTCTTTGGCCAGCTCCGTCTCCATGGAATGGTTCTGGATGGCCACTTTAACTTCACTAGAAGGCTTCCAGGTGAGCAATAAACTGGGCTGCGTTCCAGCAAAAATAATCCGTAGGAACTTGCAGGTTGATTTGCAGGCGGCGAAGCAGTGGGTGCGAAGCAGTGGGTGCCTGAGCGGGCAAGTTGCTCGTGGTCTGAAAAATAACAAAAATTGGGATCATAATTATCTTTTTTGGAGACTTGGATTCAATTCCAGTGACTTTGTCCAGGAACTTACCTTGCTGAACACACCACTGGACCTGAATAAACAGATCATCCATAAGGAGCGGGCCGAGCACGGCGTAATATTGCGTGAAAACGTGCATACTGGCAAACAAGGCATGATTGTACAAAGTTGTCATCCATTGAGCTTTCTGCATTCAAAATTTAATCGTGACTGGAGGTAAGAGGTCAAGGTCAAACAACTCACCTAATGATGCTGCTCAGGGAGATTCGTATTATAAAACATCCTGAACAAAATCTGGAACAGATCCTTCCTTCAGCGAGTTTGGAAGGATTTCCCTATAAGTTTTCACAATTTTAAACATCACCTGGAACCACAAAAAAAATAAACTGACAAGTCAAAGATTAAGGTAAAAAAGTGATCTCGTCCATGCTGTGCTCAATAAGCAGCTGGAGGAGAAAAGTTTCATTAGACAACTTTTTCAAGGGAGAACTCCCTGGACAACTGGACATTACCTGGGGCTTCTCATGAACATACTTGGTACAATGTCTTAAGTCTTATGAGTCGAATGGCCTCCATACTAATATCCGGAAAGGCCACATTGCCCACAAAATCGGATAGACATTTCACAGCGCCTTGAAACGAGTCCACCAGTATAACCAAATTCTTCTCGTACAGCTCTCCTTTAATTGCACCAAACAAACAGTCAGAAAACTTCCAGTCCAGTTAAATAAGTTAGGCAGACAGAACGTACCAATAATTATTTTATTCAAAGTCTGGAACGCCATTTCCACAATATTCGAGTCCACATCAGAGGCAGAAAGATGGAAAACACTAAAATTATTCTTCCATCCAGACCGAATTTTCAAACTCTGCGAGTTGACCATTTGAGTTATACCACCATATCCCGGATGCTTGGGGAGCTAGAAGAAACCACATCAAAGTAAAGTGCCAGGTCACGTACCGAGTCAATTAAATTCAGCAACTCAATGGTTCTTCTTCATGAATATGCTCAAAGGGTCTGAGAAAAGCCTTCTGAAATCTAAAATTAGCAAAGTCTCCCTTCTCAATGAACTTCATGGAGAGCTGCCTTAAGGAATCAATGGCACAGAAGGCCACATCTTCATTGGGGGAGCAGCCCACCCGATTAAAATGCTCCCGAAGCACCTCCCATATGCACGACCATTGCAACCGAATCCAGCCCATGTTGTTGCACGAGATTTTCACAATTTTCTGTAAGCTAAACATGTGGGGATATGTGGGATGAGCCAGTTCATCTAAAGACACCTGCAATCCCAAGGTCAAAGCGCAGGTCAGCTCAATAACAGTTAGCTCTAAACTAGCTAGACACCACTTACATTGCACAAGGCCTTGACAAGGTCAACAATCGCATCACCGTCCAGTCTTGTTGAGCCCGTGAAGATTCGATCCACAGCCACCACAACGCTCTGCAAATTTGTCTCACCAATCGATTATTTTACGCTTGCTAAAAAATTCATTCAGCTCTTCCTC
The DNA here is from genome assembly GCA_034698825.1 of Deuterosminthurus bicinctus. Classification (NCBI taxonomy): domain Eukaryota; kingdom Metazoa; phylum Arthropoda; class Collembola; order Symphypleona; family Bourletiellidae; genus Deuterosminthurus; species Deuterosminthurus bicinctus. The sequence continues at coordinate 2,766 of JAQIWI010001515.1, read as the reverse complement.
CTGCTCCCTTCTTTGCTTCTTCTTGGCTTGGTCCATTATTGCTTGCTGGGCTCGAGCTAAAGCTGCCTTCTCTTCCTCAAGCTTTTCTCTTTGTAGTCTCTTTCTACTTTCTTCCAATGAGTCCGGGTACAAGCTGGTCCCTCTAAGTCCTCCTCTGTCTGAATAAACCTCACCCATGCGGAGCTCCTCAGGCTAATCCTGTGCCCGGAGGGTGGACTGAACCTTTTCCGCTAGTTCTCCAGCAAGGGTATTCTTGAGGCCGGCTATTTGGAGCTTTACTTGGTTTCCTTGCTTTTGTAACTGATGCTCTACCTGTGTAGCGAGTCCATTTTGGATAGCTGTGTATCGCTCTTCAGCTTGCTCCAGCTGCTTAGCTTGTTGGTCGAATATGGCCTTCATCGCCGCCATGCTATCTTCATGCTCCTTCGCATACTTCTCCTTCCTGTTTAGAGAGAGTCTCCATGTTGTCCGCCATCCTAGCTGACTTTTTGAGTTCCCGTTCCTTTTGTTCCAAGGCTTCCGTGAGCTCCATTACCCTGTTTTTTGCAAACACTTCCCATAAGTGTTGTGCTTTGGCATCTGCATCTATTTAAATTTGCTCTATCTCCTCCTTCAGTTTCATAGACGCCTCCTCTGTAGCTCTGGCCATGGCCTCCTCCGCGATGCGAGTCATTTGCTCATTAATTTCTTTGTTATTCCTTTCCAGAGCTTCCTTTGCATCCTTAGCCTCTTTGCAGCTCTGGCTATTTGTTTAGCTACTTCTGCGTCGTTTTCTTCCTGAGCTCGTCTTGCCTCCTCCTTGGCATAGGCAAGTTGCTCCGCTATTTCCTTTTTCTCCAGAGCGAGACGAGACTCCTCCTTTGCATGAGCAAGTTGCTCCGCGATTTCCCTTTCCTTTTCCTCCAGAGCGAGTCTAGCATCCTCTGTGGCTTTGGTCGCGGCCTCCTCCGCAGTTTTGGCAAGTAGGTCAGCGATTTCCTTATCTCTCTTCTCCTTCTTCTTCCTCTTCGCTTCCTCTTGGTCAGCCAAAATTTTTGCTTCCACCTCTTCCTTTGTCTCCTGCTGTATTTGTTCGAGAGACTTCTCCTTCGTCTCTTCTCCTACCGCTATATCATCCAGTCGTGCGGGTGCACTGACCGAGTTCCCCATTGTGATAAGAGTGATTTCCCTAAATGGATGCGTTTAGCCAATGCCAATTTATGCAGATCTTCACTTTTCCTTTCTTCTGTCTTCTTTCCAGACAATGCCGCTGCAATTAAAATGGCTGCCGGTCCTTGCCCGAAGAGAAATTTGGACAAAAATTGACCTTACTATTTTCCACGAAGGAAATTGGCGTATCCGCTCCAAACTAGCTGGGGAAAAACCGTGATGACCTTGTGGGATGAACCAAGGGTGTAGATGTCCCTGTTGTCCGTCCTTTGGGAGATGAGCTGAAGGTTAAAATGTCCTTATCACTCGCTCCACAGGTCCAGGAAATAATTCTCACAATGTGTAATATGTCCGAATCACACATACTGTTCCTAGTGTGTGAAACTTTTAACTTTGTCTGACACAAATTCCCACACTGTTCCGAGCACCGGAAACCTTTTTAACGTGTCCTTTCCACAGATATTCTGTATGCACTTGAAACTTTTAACGTGTCCTTTTCCACAAGTTCCTTATGTCTGTGCACTTAATAACTGTGTATTGTCACTCACAGGATCACCAAAATTTCCGAAGGAATGACAGGATCGAACTAAAAAGCCCGCATCTCCACCACTGTGGTATATGGGGAGAAGACCCGATATGACCTCAGAAGAGCGTAACTCGCAGACGGACACAACTCGCTTGGCTAGTTTGAGGTGGATGCCCGGATGACCTATTACGCGGGATTTCTGCCTTCGGGGTCTCTTGGACAATAGATGAAAGGGAATAATAAGCAAAGGTGATCCACAATAATCCACTAATGATTAAGTAACTTGGGTTATTTATTGATTATACTTCAGAGATATAATTCACTTCCTTACAGTTTAACATTCGTCCAGAGACTAACGAGTGTATCCTCATCTCGCATTCATCATCCCTTCCACACTGACATACAAATGAGGTACGGATAATAATAATATATATTATACTAATAACAATAGTATTATTCCTTATGCTAATCCTATCCATCCTTATGACACAGGAGTCCATGGAGTGATGTGACGACATGAGGCGTCACAACTACAAGGGAGAAAAGTTGCAAGTTTGGGAGGATTGCTCCATCGTAGAAGGGCCGCAAAAATTGAAATACTACTGGAATTAAATCTGAAACTCGAGCAAGTTAAGTTGAAGAAGATGGATGAGCGACCTCCTATGGAAAGGGTTGTGTCCACGGATGTCGTAAGTAAAATCCTGATAGTGATGCACTGAATTTTCGTTCGCCACCTTCAAATTCATGATTATAGCACCATAATTAATCAATTCTCGTTGGCTTTTTTATTTAGGTAATGGACATAGTGCTGAGCCATCTGAAAGTCAGAGATCTCCTTAACTGCCGTAAAGTTTCCAAGTTTTGGAATGAGGCTGCATCGTCAGTGTTACGAAAACGCTCGACGATGATCAAGAAGATTTCAAGTAAAGCAGAACTCATGGAACTTGAAGAATCTATGTAGAAAAACTCGGAATTTCCTTTCGCTGGATTCAAATTCGATCTGTCGATATTGAGTTCTTCTCGTGCAAAGAAATTTTTGGAGAATTATGGAGAAAAATTCACAAGCCTTTATTTGGTTACATCAAGCGAGA
>JAQIWI010001514.1:0-16014 GCA_034698825.1 Deuterosminthurus bicinctus | reverse complement strand
TCCAAAAGGTCAGCCATTATATACAAACGGGAAGGTCAATTTTTCAATTTTGGGTCATTTTTTCTCAGGGAAGGAGTTAGATTTTGAGATCGGGGTTTCCATAAATGAAATCTGCGCAAAATTTCTCAGGGGGTGCCCGAAGAGATCTCGGCTCTAGCTCTTACCGGTTGGTCGCTAGAGGTCAACTAGAGGTTGGTCGCTAGAGGTCTGCTTCTACTGAGTAGCTGGAATACTGAAGCCGAGGTGCCAAAAAACAGCTGTTGCAGATCTTTCTCAGAGATGAATATATTTTAGCAACTTTGCTGGACCCGCGATTAAAGTTGAATCCATTTCAAAGTAAGGACCAAAGGCCTTTTTCGATTCAACTGTGGTCAATTAAATTAATTATTGTATTTTATTTCACAACTTGAAGAACCTTATGGTCTTGATAAATATCAGTGATCAGTCCGCAAGGTAACAAGTATTTTAGAGAAGGCAGCAAATGACCTAAGGGCTCCTGTTGGCCATGACGTGATCGAACAAATTGAAGTAGAGTCTACTGAGAGAAGCATTTTTGAAGGAATTTTCGGGTCATCTTCAATTCTAAATGTACCAGTCTCACCAACTGCAGACAGTGAAATTCAAAAATGATTTGTACAACCAATGCAATACTTCCTGAGAGCAGTGACCTTCTAAAGTTTTGGCAGAAAAATTCGGCTGAATATCCGATATTGTCAACATTAGCTAGGAGATATCTGGCTTTTCCAGCGACCAGTGGAAGCGTTGAGCGTTCGTTTTCGATATCTGGAGCTATTATTCGATCTAAACGTGTCTAAAGTTGAAAACATTCTGCTATGTAGAGAGGATAGAAGTGTGTAACTGTTAAATATTTTGTTCACACTTGTGCGGGTGAGTGATTTAAGTTATTCTTTCTAAAGAATGTAGTTGGACTATGGGCGTAAGTAATTAACTATGAGAAGGTTCTACTTGTATTCATTCAATTCATTCAGGTCTTATGTGAGAATGAGGTGAACTTAGCTACAATTCTAAATGGCAGAGAATTTCGGTAAGAGTTTTACGGTAGTGAGCGCTTATTTTTATAAAGTTTTTAATAATTAAGTGCCAGAAAGAATGAGCGCTACAGCAGACGCAGGAGGGCTTTGCGAGGGGTATAAGTTAACAGGAAGGGTTCACGAGGGAAAAGAGTGAGTGAAAAAATGCAGATTGAAGGGGTTGATGAGGGATGAATTTTTGCTACTAATCGTTGAGGGTTTCATTGAGTGAGTGTTATCTAGTACACCTGAGTGACAATAAGTGGAGGGGCCAATGTAAAAAAAAAGTTTTTCACTCCTGAGGGATGAGTGAGTGAATTTTAAATGCCCATCCCTGCAACTCTGCTAAATTATCAAGGTTTCACGCTCAAGAATTTGGAAATAGTAATTAATCAACGACCTTGGTGTTGAAAAAAACCGTTCCGCCTGTTGAAATCAAAAATGTCTTCTGCACTTAACATTTTTTATTTTCAGTCGTGTGCAAAATATTTACTATTTGTGGCACTAATGTGTACAAGTAATTAATTTTAATTTAAAAAGAACTTGAACAATTCGAATTCGAATTGCAATCCAAGTCTTTCCGGTTGCCAGCCCTGGAGTCAGATTTGCCACCGGCGCAACTGAAATTGAAGGGACTTATATTTTTCCCATTGCTTAAATTTCACTAAATGTAAACTAAAAGACAAGTCAATTTTCAAAAATTTAGTTGAAAATTTGAGCGAAGAGTTGAAATTTCAAGTTTAACAAAAAAGGGCGCCAATAGAATGTTTTCATAAATTTTGAAATTTGGAGAGAAACGGCTGATTGGCCGGTGGAACGGACGCATGCGCCCCTTCCTCAAGGGACAAGAGAAGAAAGAGAAACCGCCAGGCCCACAACGTCATCTCTCATTCATTCTCAAGCTTTGACAACAGCCGAGCCGGCCGAAGCCAGTAGAAATACTCACTGTCTCAAGAAGTTACAAACCATTTCATTAAAAAAATAGTTCAATTGGACCAAAATTTAAAGACAAAACTTCTCTTTGATTCCGACACTTCAAGTTAAATCATCAGACTGGTAATTGTTTTTGTTTATATTTACAAAATATTTCTTACGGGATTTAACATTGGAAATTTCAAGTCAAGTGCGAAAAGGACTTTGATGTTCGATAATATTTATATTCCATATAATTAAAACCGAGTTCTGTCGATTTTTCAGGCACTAGCTTTCTGCAAAGGAAAGCAACATGGAAGGCATTCCTGATCATATCAAGGTAAGGTATCCCCTCAATTTTATCAATGGCTATAAAACTAACTGTGCATTATAAAAGTTGTCTTGATTTATTCACTAGAATATGGACGTCGATGACGCAGCCTCGGAAGTGATGGAGAAGTGCTTTACCAATAAAATTGTAAGACCACATGATGTGAAAATCCAAACTGCTCTCTTCCTGTATTTTATTTATGCCAAGATTCTAACCTTTTGCCACCTCCTCCAGGTGGTGAACAAAATACTGGAACATTTTCCCGACCGTCAGCTTCTTGATCAGCTCTCTTTTGTGAACAAAATGTGGAACTATGAAGCTCGAAATGTGATGCAGAAGCGGGGCAACTTACTTGCGAACTTCGAGACTGCAAATGAGAGCCCATCCAAAGCATTTAAATACTTCCTACGAAATTTACAGCGGATGAATGTTGTCCCATTCGGTGGCATCCACGCCAAGGTGTCTTACTTTGGTCAAAGATTATCATTACCAACGCGGGGTCGGGATTTTCATTTTGAGGGTACACTGGAACGGCTGTTGAAACACTTTTCAGTGGAATTGCGGGGAGGCATGTGGGATTACGAGGACTCTCCGGCATTGCTCTTTATAAAACAAGTTTTGCATCACTCCAGTTCCGTCCTCGAAACACTTTCTCTCCGGATTTTTGGCAGAAGAAAACTGGTCATCCCTGAAATTTTAAAACATTTCAATTTTCCTCGGCTCAAGATATTTAAGCCACTTTACTCGCTAAACGTATCAGATGAATCTTTCGTCAACTCAATAAGAACGCTCCTTTCCCTTGCGCCAAACCTCCAGGAGTTGCACTGTGACGGGAACATAAACCTCATTGCACAGCTGTTGGAAGGAACTTCAGTAGTTCTTGTGTTCGAAGAAACAGTAAAGGCTCCCTTTAATGAGATTTCGGACACTGTCATCGGCGTACTGAGACTGAAGGAAATACAACTGCTCTACACTGGCCAAGAATTCAACTTTCAGAGATTCAATAGAATCGCTCCCATTCTGCTTCGAGTCTCTTGCACCACCACACTTCGTTCCATGACGATTGATGCAGTTCTTGCTGTGCCTTTGATGACCTACGGAGTCAGCTTACAAAATGTCAAGTACCTTGATATGTTCATCAACTATGACCAGTTGGAACTGACTCAGCCAAGAATCTTGAGAATTATAAACGAATTTGATTTCACTCGAATTTTTCCGAGTTTGGACAACGTTACAGTTAAACCAAGTCAGCCGCAAGTTGAGCTCGGGCCGGGTCACATAAATCGAATTATGGAGGAAGCAAACGCGGTTTTGAGGGAGCCCCTACCTGATCGAGCTGTTAACATCAAGAAATTGTCTTTAAACGTCGGCTTGTCTCATGCTAATGCCCAATTCTTTACTCAGATGTTTCCAAAGCTTCGCAACCTTTGGATTGAAGGTAACAGCGAACCATTTCCGTTGGGATACATTTGGGAATATTGGCGGGATTTGGAGAGTCTTGGACTTGTGGGAACCATAAGGGGGAATGCCGATTGTCTTTTCTGTGGGATATTCCCTGAGGAAATGGCTGAATTAAGACGGATGGATGACGAGTATCTGGAAAGAGTGAATATTGTTCCAGTCATGCCAGCAATTACTTGCTTGAGGAGTGAGTAAAACTAAAACAAATTCAGACCCAGATGGACAATTGTGAAACTGGTTGTTTATTTTTTATTTTGCAGATCTAAATGACTTGACTCTCAAAATAAGGACTTCTCCGCGTCCGCGCCAGCACTCCACGCGCTTGTCCAAAGTGACATGGCTAGTTGCCTTCAAGAGGCTTAGCTTACATTGAAATATTGTGTGCTTCGAAGGTACATAAAGCTGGACAGGTTCGAGAAAATGTATTTAATCGAACCACCATAGAAATACTTCAAACTCAAACAAGTTTGTCCAAATTGGATGAGGCGGTCGGAAGAAATCAGAAACCTTCAATTTTTCGCAGGCCAGACATCTACCCGGAAAACAGTGGCTTGACCAATGACCTTTTTTTTAAGAACTGAGCAGTCAATATAATTTTTTTGATAATCACAATTTAATGCAACAAGTATTCTTGAAGAGAGAATACCTTAACTATGGTTATTGAAGAATGTACTTTCAATTAATTAATTTAATAATTCTAATTAAAATATGAAGTTATAAATTCAAGTTGGAACCATGACAAGAATCTCATCAATTTGTTTTCAAGTTTTAATGTTTTTGCTCACACAAAACCATAATTCTCCGTGGTGAGGCTCGGCTGCAGCGTCGCCAAATGTCTTTCAAAGCGTCATTAAGTACTTTGAAAAATTCATTTTACTTTTTATTTATTTTAATTAAAAATTCTAATAAAAACTTCAAGTCCGCAATTCAAATTTGTAGAAATAAGCCCAGGCAGCATCCAAGTCTGGCTCGGCATTAAGTTACTTTCCTCTCCACCCAAAATCATGTAGGGACGGCCAGAAGAGCGTCATGTTTGCATTTCTTCTAAGCGTCCACACTCTAGGCTTTCCTTTGTGTTTGCCTAGGAAGATTTCTTCCGCCCACAGGACCCCTGATGTCAGACTATCTTGCAGGGCTGTAAAATCGAAAAAAAATCAATGAAATTTTAAATCAAAGCAAAAGCAATTGATTACCCATTTACTAAAAGCTAAAAAAAATCACCCTTTACCATAAGTATCTCAGCTATCTACTTGCTATTCGGTGCAGCTTCAGCCCTTACAGATTCGAGCCCAAGTTGATCATTCAGGGGTTCCTCAACCGCGCAGTCTCCAGTACAGAACGCGCTCTAATAAGCTGCCCCCTCTTCTCATCAATACGCGCCAGCAGAATCCACAATGAAATGGACTGTGGACACTCACTCACGCCCTCTTTGATAATATCTCACGCCTCATCCGCGCGGCCAACCGCGTCCAAAATTTGTCCCTTCATCATCCACACTTTGGCGCAGACTTGAAGCCTTGAGTCCCTAGTCATTTAAATCCTTCGCCGACTCCAACTTGACTCTCTTGACCATGACCCTCGGCTTCGGCGCAGACGCCCTCGCCCGCGCTAGCAATTGTCGCACTCGCTCAAATTCATTGTTTTCAGACTACAACTTGACAGCAACCAACTAAATCTCTTCTGAAGGATGCCCCTTGAAAGCCAACGATATAATACTGCACGCGGAAGGAACGTCGCCCTGCAATTTAAACAAGAATTAAATTTAATGAAATTATTTCAAATTAGTTTATTTTCTAAAGAAACATTATTTCTTATTCAAAATTAATTAGTTTTTTTTATTTAAAATCGTGCTATTATTCAAACTTACCACCATCTCGCCTACAAACCAAAGCACTTCATTTTGGGGCAATCAGTGCCAGCCTTCTGGAGCAAAGTTTCCAGACTTTCGCGATCGCCATGAATCTTTTCATAGGTCGCCTGTTTCCAAATGGTTGTCTTTGTGCGGAAGGTACTGAGGGCGTAGGTATAGATGGCGCGCGCGCATTTCATTGCTCCATTGCATTAAACGCGCAGTTCTCCGCAATTGTTTTTAAATTGATTTCGAAATTTCGATTTTTTCGATACGAAGACAATAGACTAGTGTACTGTTTTCAAAATAAGTCAAACTAGAGCCAACGATAAAATTTTCTGTCGAAGAATCATCTTGATAGGATGACCCGTTCCGGAGATATCCGGGTTGGCAGGTCTAACGGAGTTTTACCCGAATTCTCCGAACCGGGCAACTTGGTTGATAAACAGGCGTCCTAACTACCATATTTCAGTGTGCTCTTTCAGATTTTTGACGTTTTTAGTGAATCTGAGATGGTGAGGGTTTGCTTGTTTAGGTTTTCCATGGAATCTCTCTTTCCGATTGCCATCCCTGGAGCATGACGTGTCAGCTGTGCAACTGAAATTGAAGGGACTGGTACTTTGCCCCTTACTTAAATTTCACTGAATTTAAGCTCAGATCAGGTCAATTTTTAGAAAATCCACTGACTCAAGAACTTGCAGCTGTTGTTGTTGTTCTGGATACTCCGAGGTAACCCTTATCGGCCCTATGACCCTTGTTCATTTTGGTGCCTCAGAATGCCCCCTCAAATTGGTTCTTATAATGCCACACGTTATTGTAAAATTGAACTGTCTCTTCCACTTGTGACTGTATACGTGCGCCGCGCTGTATTGGTACTTCATGTAGGGTGGACAGGTTTCTTAGCAAATGCATTGGTCATTTGCCTTCATTGAAACAACAGCAATTTCACACTGAATCATCTGTCGTTGCTTTACAGGAGAGAGGAGGGTGATAAAAAGATGGAATTCATAGAATTGTTTGAAGCTCCATAATGATGATGCTATACCTTAAGAAATGTGCACAATTTGTCATGAATTTTATGAATGGCATAATGTACCTAACTTACTACTGTTGACATAACCAAGTGAAATAACTTGTAGATTCTGGCTTCTGGCGCTTGTGTACAATGGATTGAATAATGGAGATTTCGTGACGATAATAGATTTGATATGGATTTATTTTAAGTACTACAAAGAGGACAAGTAGTAAAGTGGAAACTGCTTCAAAAAAAATTATTGACGATGTGCAGTCTTCTTGTGCCTTGTTATTGAGGATGGTTGGCTAAATTCCATCCCACAAATATCACACACAAACTTTGTGCCCAAATGGCAATGTCTATGAATGCCGAGAGCGTATTTTGACCCGAATATCTTGTCGCAATCGCTGCATTCAAACTTTTGCTTGTCGTGAACAAAGGCAATATGACTCGCTAGGTTTGCCTTCTGACTACACACTTTTCCGCAAATTTCACAAATAAACTCTTTTTTGGTCCCATGAACAACTATTTCATGCACTGAAGCTCTACCCCGAGTTGCAAATGTCTTGCCGCACTTAGTGCATGGGAATTGACCGACAGAGCTTTGGTGCTTGGTCTTCTTGTGTTCACTGAGGCCGAGTCGTGTCCGGTAGGCCTTTCCACACTGATCGCAAGTGTACCTCTTGAAAGGATCTGCAATATTTTATTGTCACCAGTCACGGAGTAAAAAAGTATCCTTGCTAAATCCACTTACTTTCATGATGTTTCCTGATATGGTGCATAATGTTGGCAGCCTTGATGCCGCTGGTCTTAGCTGCTCTTATCTCACCACATTCCTCGCATCGGTAGCTTCCATCAATAAACTGCACTTTGTATTTCCCATACTGAAACCGATTTGGAGCAATCTCAGTAAAACGTTGAGGGACTTTTGTTGCTCTCAATCGAATGTTACCTGCAAATTGTACCAAAATATGATTTGAATCTATACCCATAACTATTTTCAATGCATTATAAATTTAATTCAACTCACTTATATGCCACTCGTGTATGTGTTTGAGCATAAAATACGCATTGTGCTTTGAGCCATTGTGAAAGTTATAGGTTCCAGAGCATAATCCGCAATTGTAACCAATAGCAGTCCTTTCAAAAGGATACTTGTTCATGTAAGTAAAGTCAGTTTTGGACAATCTTTGAATATTTGACGATCGTATCCTCCGCCATCCAGATGACGTTGACTTTTTTTTCGGAAGTCTCTTGTACCTGGAGGTTACTCGACGTTCTGTAAAATATAAATTAGTATTTATTTTGCCAAAACATCTTGCTTAGCGTCTTACTTTTGTAGGGCTCAGGTTCCGATTCAGACTCAGATTCAATATTCGACTCGTTTGTGTCACTTGAGGTCGCTGCGTTCGGCTCTTCCACAGCTGTACTTGCAGAAATCGGCACGTCTTCGACCTGAGTCTTAGTTTTGGTGGGCTCTGGCTCAAAATCGGAATCGCTCGTGTCCTCTGGGGTCGCTTCTTCCGGCTCTTGTTCGTCTGGTGAACTTGTGCCAATCGAAACGTTGTCGGTGGTGGGAGCGATAACATCAGTAATCTCATACAAATCAATCGATTCTACGTCAGAACTGTCAGTGTTCTTCACTAATATGCTGCTCGGAGGCTGTGGTGAGTGCCGTGTGTGGTCTTCAGTAGGGGCCATAACTGTAAACATTAAAGTAAATTCTTAATGCAACTTTATGCACAACAAAATCTTGAAATGTTATAGGCATATTATTGTACTGACACAAGCTCAGCAGTATGGGACTGCTTTCTTCACGATTCGCCTGGGGCTGATCTGCATCATCTTCAGGCTCTTTCTGTGCTAAACTTTTGGTGGCGATCACTTCGGCAGTCCGACAAGATTCATCTGGCTCAATGTCAGAAGTATCGGTGTGCTCCAATAAACACATACTGGTCCCATCTTCATTTTGCCCATTGACTTCAGAATTGCCTTCATGATTTGGACTTGTGGAGATGTGGATTTCATAGTCATCACAAGTTGACACCTTTCCTCCTCGGTCCACTAATGACCTCTGGGCTCGACGGATCTTTGATCTTAGGAATGATTTATCAGCATTGCAAATTTCCTGTTTGAATCTAAGCTGGTGCTTGAACTGATGAATTTGTACGAAATAATTCCTACATGCTTTACAGAAAGTCAGTTCGTCCAATTGAATACAGTTCAAACTGGAAGACTGAAACTTGTTAAGTAATCGCATGAAATCACTAAACACTGCTTTGAAATCTTGTGGAAATTCATGTGAAGGTTGAAGGCATATGCAGCACTTGAAGTGGATCATTTTTAAGGGTGATCTAAGTGTACTTAACTTTTCACTTATTAGTTTTACGTGATGTCTAAAAATGTCTTCATAATGAGTCTCGCGGGGTTATGTCTTAAAGCCATTGAAAGACATCAGTGTTGTCTAGTACCTCAACTTTGCTACGCCTCGTAACCAAATACTTTTGGCTAAGCTAGTCAAATAGGGTGAGTTATTGGGGCCACAATAGCGATAGGGTCCGGTAAAATGACAAAACTGGATTGAGTTACTCAGCTCAAGGTGGATCCAGTTATCGAAGCCAAGAAATGTAAGTTACTGTGCCCAAGTTATATTGAGCTACTGGGGCCATGTTAGAGTAACTTATCGGGGAAACATCGGAGTAAATTACTTTGACCAATACAGCGTCATAGACAGAGACCTGCGGCAGAATTATATCGCTGTATCAGATTGAATTCAATAATTCTTTCGGGTCAACTTTGCCTGATTATGTTTGTTTGAGTTTTCAGGCGTCCGTAGGACGCGGGCACGCTAGTTTGCAATAATAGCGCAGTGTGCCTGCGTGTATGTGTGTTTGTGATCGTTGTGAAACCCGTTTTCCCTCTCATTCTGAACACTTTTCAGTCATCAGACAGTCGAGACTCATACACAAACCCACTCACCCTCCTGCAGTCCTTATTTCCTTTCTCTCTGCTTGAAGAGAGGGAGGAGTGAGAGGACGCTAAGCAATTATACTATAGTTGAGCCAGTCATCCCACATCTAACTGATTTCCGAAATGAACAAGAAAACCCTGCCGAAACCAACATTTCCTTACCCTTCCTCTGTGGTTTCCTCTATTCCTCCGTATATCCCACACACACACTCTTCCATTATCCAAGCAAGTAGGAGAGCTTTTGGCTTTCACATAGAAAAATTCCATGGAATTGCTTGAAATGAAATATCTATAATAAAACATAGATGTAGAAGGAGACTATGCGGAAGCGTGGTTTCTTAGCCCTTTTTGCAAAGGCTACCGTGTCTTCATGCCTACAAAGTGGGAAACAATAGGGCAAAGAAATCATGTTCGCTCTTGGCTCACTTTCGCAAGCTATCAGTCCTCCTGTGGGTGTACGCACGAGTATGTACATTAGTGTGACATATGCAACAAACGTTCATATAATTTAAATCCGAGCAAAAAGAGAAAGCAATCCTTGCCCAAATACAAAATATTTCCCTCTCTCTTTCTTCTGTTCAATTTTTATGACATTTCCCTTTCTATAAGCAAACACAAGATTGAAAGTGCTTGATTCTTCGTCGCACAAATGTCGTTGCAATTATGCAACTAAATGCACAAATGGAAAGAAGAACTACGAAGAGGTCACATAAGAGCATGTGAGGGTGTGAAAGGCGGAATTAAAAACATGTGATTAACTTCTCTAACTAGATCCTGGACAGAGCTTTTACGGATACAATCAACCAGTTGAGAAAAGTCTCTGTACTAGCTGTCACATTCAAGTCTTGATCCCAGCTCCCGGGCTGATTCCTACAGGATCCATTTGCCAGTACTGCGAGTTGAGTTAACTACCACCAATTGAAATGATGTTGCGGAATAAACCTTGAAAATTCCAATTTACTTTCTTCACCAACAACAAAAGCAACTTACAAACCAACAGTCACAATTCTGCACAAACAAACAAATAAGCCGTCTTTTCTTCTTTCCTATAATTTTTTCTAGCATTAAAAATAATTTCTTTGTACAGCAGATGAAACTGCTGTGCTTCATCTTGTGTTTTGTATAGATAGTTACGCAATACTGTGACCGCAAAATTTGTAGAGTCGTTTGCAGGAGAGCTAAAAAAATTCTCTTCATACGGCGTTCTTGCCACAAAGCGCTACGCGGCTACCATGATCTCTTCGTTTGAAAAATGCTAGTGATGATGAAGATATTGGGATTTGATATCATTACCATCAGCAAATCCCCCGCTCATGATGCATGCTAATCATAACTTTTGTATCAGCCTTTACTTCAATGTCATCTCCTTCCTGTGCGGCCTCTCGAATGACCATATATCATGGGAAGGGACGGGAACTAATGCAACCGAAAGAAGCGGAAGAGGAAGAAGACGAGAGAAGCAGAAACATCATTTTAACAGGCCTTGCACTAACTTGAAAAATGCTCGTAAATTGAGTCAAGTAGGACAGGTATGTACATTACGTATATTTGAGTGCATGTCTCCCTCCGCTTGAGGCAAATGTGTAAGAAGAATTTGAACGTATGCCTTTTTACCAAAAGAGTGGAAGGACAAGGAAGAAGCACTTGTTGTGAAAAACATGGAATGGTAGAGTGGTAAAGTAAGTGGTAAAGGAAGCATGAAACGATGGTACTAAGTGTAGTCCCCGAATGCGAGTAATATCTTGCAAGGATATTATACGTACGTAAGTAGAGCTAAAGGAAAATGATCCATCATGATGTGAAATAAAGCAACAAACAATATTCTTCAGTTTATGAAAATTACAAAACCATCTTAGGTATGACGCGTTTAAATTGGCGACAAAAAGGCCACCACTTGATCCATTTGAACGCTTCATAAAATATGCAACTCAAATGGATTTCACCTGTCCATCATCTGTAATAGTAAATGAGCCACTGACGCCATGAAGCGACAGTGGAAGAATAATAACTGTTGTCTACTCCATTAATGAGTAATGAGTAGAAGAAGACAGAAGGATGTGTGGCGACAAGAGGCTTGCCATACGTGGAATCAGAAAAACAGCGGCAGTTGCTCCTTTGCCACCCTTCGGATAGGTCCCAAAGTTATCATAGATTCCAGAATGTTTTTTAGAAAACCAAAAGGACGGCGTAGAATTCTTCAACAAGGTGCACAAAAGCAAAAAATTGGGAGAATAGTTTGGAGAAAACATGTTTTTGCACAATTGGAATCAATTTTGTCTGTTAAACATCGAAAGAAATTGTACAGGGTCGCAGAAAAGTGCTTCGAGTTGATAGGCTACTACTCCTGCAAGTTTTGCTTTGCCCCATTTTCTCTTAATACTGAGGGCAAGTACGTCATTAAGGAGAGCTTGTGGCAAATGATACTCCACTATTGCTTTCTGGCTCTACAATGCACCAGGATTCTCCATCACTTTGTCTCAATAGTGACCCAAGCGACTTCAGGAAACTTAGATCTAACCATGATCTTCTGCATTGGTTCATTTTTGATTTACACCACAGGCATTGGAATGTCAGTATCCCTTTTGTTCAAAAGATATGAAACAATCCAAATGCTGAACACACTACCGATCTTCACGCATTGTTGGACCGCGAGAGGAAGGCAAATGGGGGTTTTGGAGAACCCCAAGAGTGTTGTCATAGTGGTGGCCTTGATGGAAGTACTGATGATAATTGCCTTTGTCTTGCCAGTACTGTACTTCATTGTGGAATCGCTGCCAGTCTCCTTGTATCACATTTTCACCATAACTGGAGCACCTACCTTGTGCCCTTGGGTCCCTTCTCTGGTATGGAAGCTCATGTTTTGGCCGGTGGAAACGCTCATGTACTTGCATAGCATGACGCTTTGCGCCTGGACAGTTATACTGGCATTAGCCTTTGTAAACGTCGCAAATTCTTCTGCCGACTGCTTGAGGTAAGCTCCCGCATACAAACATTCAGTCTGTAAACATTTATTAAGTTAGTACGTATTTATTTCGAAATATGTAGAAAACTGCACGCAGGAACTTGGAATGGTTGGATGGAACTTCGGCAGCGTTATGTGACGTATCAAGTTTTCATCAAGTTCGGCAACTGCTGGGTCAAATTCATGATCGTGCCAACTATAGTTATAAATTGCGCGAATATCGTTATATGCTTGTACGTGACCATAAGGCACACAGAGCTGCCTATAATGCTTTACCTCTGTTTTCCGAGCATAGCATTTGAAGTGATGATAGTTATATTTTGGTTCAACTTTCAAGCCATTGGTATTGTACGGGATTCTGAAGTAATTGTTGGGATTTTGACTAAAGGACCGCTGCAGAATTTTGGCTGGCTCACCATGGAACAAAGATTGTATCAGAAGAAAGTGGTAAGAGCTACTAGAGCGGTTGTGCTTGATGTTGGGGATTTCATGGATTTTACTGTTGATGTGCCTATTGGAATGTGGGATGAAATCCTGAATCAATTACTATTCGTACTTACACTTTAGGATTGTGAAAAGCAACCACACATGTTCAATGTTTTATTGTAATGTTGGACCTTCACTCTTCAATCATTAACACAATTAAATGGAAACAATTTGAAAAGTCTCACTGAGAATGTGCAGTCTTCTTATGCCTTGTTATTGAGGATGGTTGGTCCATCCCACAAATATCGCACACAAACTTCGTACCCAAATGGCAATGTCTATTAATGCCGAGAGCGTATTTTGACCCGAAGATCTTGTCGCAATCGCTTTGAAGCTAGTGTTGAAACACGATCATCGCAATAGTGTATGTACAAGACAACACTGAGCTATACTCTATCAATGAACACACTCATATAAATGGGAAATGTGAAAATACTTTTAAATAGTTTAAAACGAAATTAACATTCTCTGCTTTTAGTAATCAAACGCCTTTTTTGCATGATTTTTTTTATTTTTGTTTTGTTTCGTTTACAAAATATCATTTATTATGCGCCGTCTTTTTGTGCCTTGTAACTGAATAGCTTTGAGTGAATTCCATACCACAAATATCACATGTAAACTTCTTCCCAGTGTGGCCATATCGATGAACTGTGAGAGCCATTCGTGACCCGAACGTCTTGTCGCAGTCCTTGCATTTGATCTGTTGTACATTGTGAACTGTGTCAACGTGGGTCCTCAAGATTTGATTCTCTTTAAATTCCTTGCCGCAAATCTCACAAATAAACTTTTTTTTGATGCCATGAGCTTTTCTTTGATGATAATAAGCTTTGATTCGGCAAACAAAAACCTTGCCACAGTCGTCGCAGGGAAACTGTCGATCAGAAGTTTCGTGCTTGGAGATCTTATGAACTCTCAGGCCATTTGGTCCGTGATAGACTTTCCCACAGTATTCGCAAACGTAGGTCCTTGATGGTTCTGCAAAGTGAAAACATTACTGTCATATGCATATTTAAGCAAGAAAGCTTTGTGAAACTACTCACTTTCATGGTGATTGATGATATGTGTTATAATGTTGGCATTTTTACAACCAGGCTTTGGTACTTTAAAAACCCCACACTCTCCGCATCGGTAGTTTCCATCAATCCACTCCGCGGTGTATTTTCCATACTGAAAATGATTTGGAGCCACCTCAACAAACCTCTGATAACGTTTTTTCCCTTGCTCTTTGTGTACGTCTGAAAAGCATTGCAATCATGCAGCCCAATTTATTATATTCAATGCATCATAAACTTTAAGGTAATAAGCATACCCTCGTGCTTTCTTTTCAAGTGAAGGTACATTTTTTGCCAAATGACTCCAATTTTGGGAAACGGGCACATTACCGTGCATAGACCACATTGAAAACCACCATCTGTCGCTTGGAAAGGATATTCGTTCTTGTAATTGAAATCTATTTCAGATAATCGTTTGATGACTGGCGATGAATTTGGAATGCTTAAGTGTTTCGGGGCCCATTTATTCTCATAGGCAAAGGTTAAGTCATCAGCTGCAAATTAATCACTTGTTACACTTTATCGATTCCAAATGACAAAACTATTTCAAGAGTCTTACTTTCAGCTAGCTCTGATTTAGAACTGGAGTCGCTAGTGTCGACTGATGCCGCTTGTATCGACTCTGACTCAGAACCGGAATCGCTTGTGTCGTCTGAGGTCGACGTCTTCAGAGGTTCCGTCGGGATGTGCTGCTGTTTACTTGGAGAAATCGGCACATTGTTGACTGGTTTGGGTGACTCAAGGTCACAGTCACTATCGCTCCTGTCGTCTGAGGTCACTTCCGTTGCTATTTCCTCCAGTGAAATTGCAGAGGTCGACACACTGCGGATGGGTTTAGATGTCTTTGGCTCAGGTTCGATGTCGGTCATGTGGACTGACGTCACTTGTGTCGGCTCTTTCTCTTGTGAACTTGCAGAAACTGGGTCATCGTCAGTAGCAGTCACTTTGACAGTCCCACAAGATACAAGCGATTCATTGTCAGATTCGTCAGTGTTAGTCAAAGAGCAGCTGATTGCTTCTGGAAAGTCCCCTTCTAGAGTTTGTCCACTGACGTTTGAACCATAGTCATCATTGCCTTTGGCTGCTGAGCTCTGCACTGCAAAAGCATCAGGAATGGGCACATTATTTCCGTTCTTTGATATTGACCTTTGGGCTTGTCTAAACTTTGATGATAAAAAAGCTTTTTGGGCATCACAGGTTTCCTTTTTCAAACGCAGCTCGTAATCTAACTGATGAATACGCATGAAATAAATCCAGCAGGATTTACAGAGAGTCAGATTTTCCGGTTGAAGTCTGTTAAAACGGTGGGATTGAAATTTGTTGAATGATTGTATGAAATCAGTGAGCACGGTTTTAAAATAAGGTGGAACCTGATTACCAGGTTTAAAGCAAAGGCAGCACTTGAATGTGTGCATATTTGAAGGTAATTACACAGGGTTACTTAAACATTCTTTGTAGCACGTTTTCATTGATGTCAAAAAATTAAGTCAACTGTCGTCAGTATTTCGCGGGTGTTTCAGTTCAAATCGCTGCAAAATGTCAGTGCGGTCTAGTCCTTTCAACTAACTTCTACCGAGCCTTTCAATCATAGCCGCTCTAATATAATTCTGAGCATATTATACGAATAGCACAATGAACATGAACCATTTTGAAAATTAGAGATGGAGAGCATAACCTGTACTTAGTTGACCAATATCAGACTTTGTAAACAAAGTCAAACGAACAGAGGTCCGCTACTTTTATTAACACAACCAGTTTGATTAACAAAAAATTATGCATCATGCGCCGTCTTCTTGTGTCTTGTAACTGAATAACCTTGAGTGAATTCCATCCCACAAATATCACAAAAGTATTTCTTGCCCTTGTGACTGCTATTTAGATGAACGTTGAGAGCAGCTTGCGACCCGAACTCTTTCCCGCATTGTGCACACGGCATCTTCTCCTG
>JAQIWI010001513.1:0-16018 GCA_034698825.1 Deuterosminthurus bicinctus | reverse complement strand
CAATTCTATCCACAGCTTGTGTGCCTTTTGCTTATAAATACCACATGGCAATTGTTCCCAAACTTGTCCAAAGTTTTTCTTCAGTAAGTTTGTTGTACTCAGAGTCCATTGCCTCTTACTCTTATCTCCACGTGAACAATGACACTTAATGTCATGACGGAATTCCTTTTACAGGGTTTGATTGCGAAACTCCGGAACCATTCAACGTTTTGCCACCAAACTTTTATTAGTGGTAGTCAAGGGTCCGTGCTGTATGTTTTTACTTTGTCTTTTAGTATAATCACTCTTTGCGTTGACCTAGGGTCAATCGCGTGTCGCAAGTTCGATAGCTCCGGCACGCAAGTTTGAGGTCTAAAACAAAACTATTTGGATGTGATGAGCTAAGTATTACAAAACTTGTCGTAAAATTTCAAAGTCCTACTAAGATTGTAGGTAAACTCAAAGGCAATCTCGGACATTTTTCCCTTTGGCCAATTGTTGAATCTTCTGGTTGCCATCGTGAAGTCGAAGTCTGTGTGACAGGAAATGAAAAGTTGTGCTGAATCTCAGTTTTTGAAAATAGAGGCTCCAGTTTGAGCACGTTTCCAGTTGTTAGTTATGTTATGTTAGGGTCCTCTCGTCTTACAATAGCTCTGATTACATCTGTGTAGAAGAATTCCCGGCTTCGAATAATTTTTGCACCTCCGAACAGACGAAAGTCACAAAAATGGACGTCAGCAAAAATTTCGAGCCTTTAATTGCATAATTGAAAGACCTTTATAATTTCCAAGCGCACTCACCACTGAAAGTTTCAATGGGTCACAGCTTTTACATATAAATTCAGCTTTGAGAAAAAAAATTGTCGAAGAATTTGAGAGAGGCTTTGTCTGAATATGACAGCATATCTTCATGGATGATGAGCGTGCCGGAGCTCTCGAGCTTGCGACACCCAATTGACCCTAGGTCAGTGCTACGAATGAATATACTAAAAATCAAATTAAAAACATATAGCATGGAATCTTGACCATCACTAGTAAAAGTTTTGTGGCAAATCGTTGAGTGATTCCGGAGTTTATGCAATAAAATCCTGTAACAGGAATTCCGCCTCACCCTGTACATTCACTGAGCATATTACAATTCTGTCTTAACAAGTTAAGAGCTTGGAAATTAAGGATTAAATGTTACAAGTTCATAACAGTGGTTTCCTGACATAGTTTACAACTTTCACAACAATGATCATTTCTCCGCGGTAGTATATTTTTGAGTACAGTGGCTTAACCAACAGAGCAAGTACAGCAATAAAAAAACTCACTACAAAATAAACTATTCTCATTACAGGCGATTATCTGTAACATAAGCATAAGTCACAGGTTGTTTCCAAGCCGTAAGGCCATCAAACTTTGTCCCATTCAAATAATAAGTCCAATAAGCCACATTAAATGCACAAAATATTACTGGATATACCCACCTACACCCAACGTCATATTTTTGAATTAATTTGATAATTTTCGGCTTTTCATTTGCTTCCAAATCTCCTGACATCATACGGTGAGCAATGGCAGCAAAGCTACGACGATCCTGATTCTGTCTGCCATTCCTCTCGACACCTTCCAATTTTCTTCAACTTTGTTCAGTTTGAACCTGCAACCTGCCGTAGTAAGAAGCCAACTGCAGTAGACTGGATGAGCGTAGTGAAGACAAGGGTGAAGCAAAGCCCCATGTAAATGTCAATAGCCTTGATGTAGGAGACTTTGGGTGAGGATGCTTGGCTTGATATCAGTAGAGTTGTTATTGTCAGCACACAAGTTACTCCGAGCGCCATTCTTTCGCCAGCTGCACTTGCAGCCATCCAGAAAGTAAGCCAGGAGATGATGACGATAAGAGCAGATGGAAAATAGGTTCAAATAACGTTAGTACCCCACATGTCTTTGAAGGAGAAACTCGTAGGCATAGGAAGTCCGGTTGTTGTCGTCTTGATTTTGGATTATTGGTGAGACGCGCACACGCACACCAATCAACTCGAAATTTTTCACGGAACTCGAAAAAATTGGGTACCTAAACGGATCAACTGTAAGACTCAATTCAGAGTCGTCATGGCTGGTTGATCCAATTCAAACCCTGCAGTTCTGTTCATCCATGGGAAAATCCTCTAATGACATGGAGCATGAAACTGTAGTAACGAGGTTAATTCCCCAAAGAAGCTCACCCAGTGAATACCACTCAAGGGCGTCCTGTATGTAGCCACCAGAGTGTGACTTAGAATCTTCTTCATTTCATATTGAAATTGTCGTCTTCCAAATCTTGTTTTTCGCAGTATCGTCCACCCAAACTACACCATTCCAACCAGGCACAGCATGCTCATACAGCAAATCTGAGTCGTTCCAGTGAATATCTAAAACTAAATTAAATTTAATGTTCAAATTCGACCTCAGAAATATGAAGAATTTCACGAATTTCAACATATGGTTGAACATGTATTTTGTGGTTTGTATAGTTTGCGAGCTTCTCATCTAGAATCCGACTGAGCAGACGGTTATTCAAACTTTTATTGTGCTCTCGTATTTCCGACGTAGTAAGTTGCACACTTTCGTTGTCCTCTTCAACGGTTGTCTCAGCTTTGTAATCAGTTGTTGCTGTTTCTTCTCCGGATCCCGCCGCATTGTTATGCATGAGGATGAGAAGTCCAAAGAACAATAGCAAGATGAATGGGAGTTTCATCTTAACGTCCTTTTCAATCAGTCTGCTTGTGTGTAATGTTTATGAACAGCTTGAATTTTTATGTGACGTCCTAGAAAGATTGTTTCACCTCCGCTGCGCTGCTGCTGTTCGCCTTTGTTAACTAATTCAAGTTCTAAGAGAAAGGCTCAGGTCCTGAACAAGTAGAGGGTTTAAGGGAAACAAGTTTAATTCTGGCTTGGAGCCAGTAAAACTTGGGATTACACTTGAGCTTGTTCCTTGCTATACATGAGGGCCATTTACAATAAAGTCGATGTAGTAAACTTTGTCGCCGTCTATTGCGACATCTAAAGGAGCATTGGAAAAGTACTGCATCTTGCTTATATCATTTTTATCCAGATCACAGCCACAGCGTATCAATCCGGCGGTGCTTCTGGCATTGCCACGTAGATTCGGCTACCCTACTCACCCACACTGATTTCATACGATGTTGGCCTCACTACTTCTGTCGTATTCTTTGTGTCAAAAATCGGTCGAATGATTTAACTACCTTATCAACAATATTCAGAATTTTCATCAAGTGACTTTTAGTGAAAATTCAAACTAAGCACTGGAACACGTTGACATGTTGTTAGTCCCTGCGTGAACACGAGTTATCCTGAAGATTCAAGCATGTTGAAATTATTACACTTAAGGTCACCTTGCAGATGGGCCTAGTACATGAAAACATGTAGTTCTTTTTCTGCGACAACTTTGATCCAACGTGGCGTCCTATTATCATTTGTCCAAAGTTCCTTCCCATGTAGGAAATTGTTAAGCTTATCATTTTGACATGTGGTGTTAAGTCACAGCATTCAATTTAATCCAGTGGAGTTTTAAAGTCAAATTTTGGTGCTCTGAATCACATTTTAAATGTCGGCTATGCAGTCATATTTGAATTCATCATGGTTCCAGCCAACAGTAATCAACCTAAAAGTGATCCAGCTGGTAGACTGAGGCACTTAGAATTTTAAAGATCTTTGTAATGATGATTAGGCTGTGCCCATTTTGAATTTTACTGGAACAAAATCAATTAATCTCAAGCCAGTAATTGACATTATGATTCCTTAAAATTACACATTAAAAAAATTAAATGAGAGAACGAAGTGCATCAATGAGTGTGGACGCACAAGTTGGCGTGTTCGGACCCAAGCTCCCCTGGGATCAGCTCCCAGAGGGAAGTCTTCCAGTGTAATTCCGCGAAGAGATAATTTCGCTTAACTTTGATAGTTTTCTTTCATTGAACGCACATGCATGCTGTTTTTGTGAATATTCATGGGGGCGTAAATACAGGCTGAGTTGTAATTCCTTTGAAACTATGCTACTCATATAAACAGCATGCATATGCGTCCAATGAAAGAAACCTTATCAGCAAATCCACCTCAAGCCTGACCCAAAGCGAATGGATGAATTCGAGATGCAGCTGAGGCTTAATATACTTAAAGAATTTTCCTGGCAGTTGGGGCCGGCTGACTTGCTTAAAAGAGCCAGCTTGGACATTTCTTTGGACAGTCCTTTTCTGACGTCCAAACAAACTCAAAGCTCATATTCACCAAAATACAGCCAATAACCCTGAAGATAACTTGCAGCTACTTGCTGTTTAAAATGTTCGTCCGTGATCGTACCATCTCTGTGCTGCTGCCTTTTGTTGTGGGAGTTTTCTTGGCATTCATAATTTCAAAAGGCAAGCTTTAAGCATAACTTATAACTACTTTTTGACTATATAATTCTATCTTCTTGTGTAGCTCAAGCTCAAAAATGTGGAGGACTATTGCCAGATGCTAACAATGGAAATCTTACAATTGAAGCCTCCAACTCCAGCTGTCTATGGATTATAAAATTGCAGAGCAGGACGAGTATCAATCTGGAATTGCAGAATTTAACAATGGAGCCAGTCATAGCGATACCTGAGCAAACCACCGCAACGCCCGATTTGCAATCTGTTTGGTAAAATTCAACAAATAACGATGAACAATGTCAGTATAAATTAACAAAGTGGCTGAATTTTTTTAGGATTGTTGGCCCGAAAAACACGTACAAGTTTGAAGGTCAATTTTTGGCCATTTTGGCACCGCCTCGGCATCACAAAGTGTCACTGAGTTGGACCGGAATGACTGTGGACACCTCGGAAGTGAGTTTAGATGTAAAATTGGAGCGAAACTTAGACGAGCCACTACAATGGCAGCAATCAAGCGTTGGAACGGACAAGATTTTTTGGGTCATTGAGCCTGAGTCAGCTGGACAACTCAATTGGGAGCTGAACTCAGACCTCCCATACTGTGGGCATGAAAACCCATGCCTTTGCAGTTCTTTTGGAGTTGTCCATGTCATGCCGGATGGCAGTGTCCACAATCTAAACAAGTAACATTGTTCTATTTACAAGTCCATATATTATCATAATTACATTTTTATGTTCTATTCATGATTAAATGCATGAGTGGCACGCTTGAAGTGAGTTATGCATACTGAGAAGATTTGAATTCTAAAAATTTCATTCATTCAGGACCTGTCAAGGCTCATCTCTGGGATCATCGAAGGTCGACAAGAACTCTAAAGTTCTGATTCTTCTTCACATGGAATCTTCAGTCGGCGCAGGGTCAAACTTGCAGGTTACATGGAAACCTGACCAAAGGAAAAGGATGATGGGAGTACTTGTTGGTACAGATGGAGGGCTGTATGTTGTGACTCCAAATCCATGGAAAAAAACAAAGGTTCCATCAAAACACGTTCGAGGCGTATCGTTTGACTGGAATTTAAAAAAAATCTATTGGGCGGAAGACGGTGTTGGAATAATGCGAGTTAATCTGGACGGCACTGGCTTTCAACAGCTCATATTTGGTAATGCTTGGCCTTGCTTAACGTGATGAGCTCTCGCCTTGTCACGCATTAGTCTTTCAGAATGGCATGTAACGTTTTTCTTTTAAATCTACAGATGAACATGCATTTGGAATGGGGATTGAGCCTATCACAGGAAACTTGTACTACCGAAGCCAGATGAGCAATTCTCTCAGAGTGTGCAATAGTGATGCCCAAAAATGCTCTACCATTGCTACAAGAGTTGGGACTGTCTATGATATTGCATTTCATCCCTCGGAGGGGTACCTTGCTATCAATTTTGAATCTGATTTGTAAACAGTCCTAAATTTGGTTAATTTCTTCAGGCTCCTCTTCTGGTCCGTTGATAGCAGAAAAACAATTCGTGCAAATTTGGATGGCACAAATGCGGTAGAAATTGTAAAGGAAAACTCGTATGGAATAAGTGTAGACGAAGCGGAAAACCGACTCTACGTGGGCACTGCAAGAAGCGGCAGTGGATTAATAAGTTGTGACCTGAATGGAAACCACGTGCGGACGGTACCTGACATTTCGGGTGACCCAGTTGACGTGGAACTCAATGATGATAAAATATACTACAACGACTGTCATGCAAATCGCCTGTATGTAAAACAAGGTACAAACTTAACTTCGATCGCAAGTTTTAAACACATCACGAGACACGTCACTCTGTTCGGCAAACCACTTTCAAGCTCTCGAGCAAATCCTTGTGAATTTGCGGAATGCACTCACTTATGTGTTCTCATCACTGCGTCTTCGTATCGCTGCCTCCATCCAGATGATGAGGATTTAGATAAGAAGGGGCAGAAAGACGGATTATTGACAGACCTAGGCAATGTAACTGGTGAGTTTTTGGCTTCAAATTATTGTTATTAAACTAGTTTGTATGTTATTGATGAGCTTTCATAAAAATTTGAAACTTTGTAGGTCAGTGTGGAGGATTTATTACATTAGATACTAGGCAAGAGTTACTATACCAGATCCCCTCGGGTGTCCCATCCGTTAATTGCATATGGATTATTTGGACGAATGAAGCCACGCCAATTACTATAAAAAATGAGCCCGACAGCAAAGCCAAGTTTGACAGCTCGTTTAAACTTACTGTTGCTCATAATTTCAGCAAGAAAGGCTTTGATCAATTTGAATTGTGAGTTTATCATTCCATTCATGTTTCCATTTTTGAAATTAAAAGAAAGTGTCAATCATTTTTTTGTGTTTTAGACCATCTGGGAGTGAGAAAATAGTGCAATGCACTAGCGCAAATCATAAGTTTGTTGTGATTTTCTTCAGAGCAGACACTACAAAGTCCGGACAAGGAGTTTTCCTCACGTTGGAGTATACTGGGGAGAGATATTACTCATTTTACAGACCTGATTTTAGGCAACTATCGCTTCAGAATACCGGAACGTTCAATTACCCTTCTGAGTCTTCGTATGAAAACAATGAGAGGGCCTTTTCCATTGGCCGGGTGCCTCAAGGGAAGTCACTTAGTATTACGGTAAACTTTGTGAACACAGAAAAGGACTATGATTGGTTTCAAATCATGTGGCTGGGTACTTCTCTGTACTCCTATAGGTACGTAGGTTAAGCTTATTAACTGGCTCTTGGCAATTGTTTGATGCCAATTTGTTTTTTTTAGATATACCGATACATCTTACTATAATGCAGGTAGGCATTGGATCCCTGAAGGCTGCAGCTTTATAATGATGTTCTTATCAGACGGTTCAAATACTGGAGCTGGCATCCGGTTGTCTTACACTGTTAATTAAAACACCACATAATAATAATAATAATTATAAATAAATACAATTTTACCAAAAAGACTTTACCATGATTATTATTAAACCCCAAGGTCCGGTTATTATTCAATTAGACTTGGCACTACAACATCTACAACTTAAGAATAACAAAGAGCATACAGTTGGTTGTTAAAGGTAATGACATACTGAGGTTGAAAATCGACAAATGATTCAAGATTGCACATGCTACAAGCTGGAGGTATGAAACTTAGTATAAAAATTGAGAGCATATCCCATAGTTGTGCCGTCAATGCTAAAAATTGTGATGAATCGCCCCACCCAATCTTGATCTCTGAGGGGTTGACTTGAGCGACCTCGACATCTAGTGCCACAAAACTATTCACAGGGCGTATCTGTTGTCCCACAGCCTCCTTGCGTGAAAGTCCGAACTTTCGGGTTTGTGGATACTTGAAAAAAGTTGCTGGCGTAATATGTATGTATCTTAAGTGTTACCGACACTTCTTGTGGCAATCTTATAAGCACACATCACTGTCACTTACAAGCTGCTGAGTAAAGTAATTGGCTTTTAACCTTTATTGCAACATTGGCTGAATTTGCCATTATTATTTTTGTCTTCAGCTTCCTTCTTTCTGTCTACAGTTAAAATGAACTTTGCTGTTCTTGCATCAACTCCTGATGCAGACTGCTCCGTTTCACATGGCAAGTACTTATCAAAACAGTAAACTTCTGACACCAAACTATCGCACTGTCATCAGAGATCCTACATGCACTTATCATGCATCCACTTACTCGAGTTTCTAAGCCCACAACAACATAAATGAAAACCTTTATTGGTTTAATGGACGTTGATCTTAGGTATGAAATCTTAATCAGACAAATTCCAGGTATTTGATGCGATTTGTTGATTGTGTATCACCCCAGCGAAGCACGGATGAAATGAATGGTTTAGTTTCTTAGCTCAATTTGATTTAATTTATTGACAGCATTATATGTTCATCAATACCAACCACCAACTGCAACACTTTGACTATAGGCTACAGATAAAACACTACTGATAATAAAATTGCACAACTTCTTAAGTTTTATCGCCTGAAGGTGCGTAAAATTTAAATGATGAGTCGTTTATAAAACCTTAGCCGGCAAGAGACGCGCGAGACTGAGAGGATGATGCGGACATAAAATCATTGCTAATTGTCTGATGCTCAGTAAATGTGTTGGCTTTCTGTCCATTGCTAGCAGTTCCTCCAGCACTTGCCACTGCATGGGCCGATGACACACCACCCACCCCATTGTCTGCATTTTTGATAAGTGTCAATTTATAATGACAAGTAATGATCCATATTTTATTTCATCGTGTTGTTAAAGGGAACTAATTTTTCTTACGTTCTGTTTGAGATCGGCCATTAATGCTCACTTGGCCAACACCTACTCCACTCGTCTCCCCCATAGCTTTTCCAGATGCACCCGAACCAAATATATTTTCTGTAATGACCACAAAGTACCCAGTTTCCGAAATTGAAATCAAGTTTTGAAAAAAATTAGACAAAAAACACTGTTGATACTTACGGAAGGACTTGGTCAAAGATTCAACTATGGACCTCGAGCTCCCACCACCACCTCGACCAGAGGACAATGAAGCAGCTCCGTTACCAAAAGCATCTATAGTTCCACTTTTTGAGTTGATCTCTGCAGCGCCAACTCCACTCTGAGTTGCACTTGTGTCCGCTCTACCCCATGTTGACGACGACGCACCTCCAACAGCGCTAACTATTGTCATGGTTTGTTTAAAATACCGGTTTAAATTCAATGAGAGTATATTTGTTGTGACTTACTAAAGGCACTGCTTCCAGAATTCACAATAGCATTAATATCTGCAATTGAATCCCCAGGGCGAATGGATCCTACCCTCCCTGAAGTCTCTCCAAATGTTGTACGACCAAGACCGGTCCCTATTATTATACAATAAAATCAATTTCACCGGGGCTCCAAAATTTGCCGAAGGACATCTAAAACTCACTGGAGGCACGGCTTCCATCTTGAGTGTACACAGATCCTTTAGTCTCTTGAGCTTGAGCAGTCCCAAGAATTTTGCTGAAGTCGAATTGAAATCGAGAGGCTAAAAAATGTAAATTAATTAATTTCTGGATTTACTATCAAGCTGAAATTCATGCCTCTAACTTACTGTCCGCAGGAGCAGCGGCAGCACTTAAGACAAGGGTAAGCATGACGGTGAGTTTGAGAGCCATTTTGATAAACTGCAAAGTTAAATGTGTACGAGAAGTAAACTGAGCTGAGTAATTGCTTTTAGCACCCTTTTATTCGAAGCAAAATAAAAATGAACACAATCAATGGATCTCAATTGCTACTGCCTTGTGTGAAATTTGTTGCTGTCATCAGTTTCTCTGTCGTTTCTCCATTCAAACTCCGTCTGTCAGCATGCTTTTGGCGTCATGTCAGGCAAATTTTGAAAACAGTCATCCGGAACAAGATAGGCGTCTTGTTCGACGAATTCGCAATGCTGAATTATGTCTTTGACTGTCATCTAATACAAATGTGACCGCTGACACGATTCTCTACTAGAGAGATCATCAGTCAAGCTGCTGATAACTTGCACGTTGCTGTCAAATTGATAACTGATGCACAATTTCATGCTGTGGTAGTAATGACCCATGTTAGTCATTTATGCTTACAAAGCACATTTTTTGGGTTCTTGGAATAAAGTTGCTTTGCTACTGTACGATAACCCGAGGTCTAAAATTTGGCATTTCAAGAACTTGTATAAATCCCCAGGATTAGACCGACGGCTTTTACTTACTTCTTACACATTGAATCCTGTGGTTGTTTCAACATGAAGACAGTAATAATAATTGCAATCCTTGTAAACATTGTTGCTTCAAGTGCAGCATGCAAATCTTTATTTCAATCAAAGTCTACGCCGGTGAAGCATGCAACTAGAAACACTTCTTCGTCTGCAGATGATCATATCAGCTCATCATCAAGTGGCTACGTCTCTTCGTCGTCCTCCTCGAGCAGTAGCTCAAGCTCATCCGGCCCAGGAGGGACAAGGGTAACAACCACTGTGACTGTGACTGGTCCGGATGGTCGCACACAAACGCAAACTCGGACTGTGACAGGGGACCAAGCTGCCGATAGCCGATTAAGCTTAAATGTGGATGGTGCATTTGCTAGCTCTTCTGGTCAAGCTCAGAGTAAGTAGCTTAAATATGTATGTATGAAAGAGCAATAATTTTAAATGAAGTGTAGACTTTTTATGAGACTTAATTTTTATTGCAGATGGTGGTAGTGGTGGTCAGATGCCAAAATGGATGAGTGAGAAGTTTGGGGACTTTTTTCAAGGAGGCAACAATGGATTTCCCACTCAATTTAACCAACAAATAATGCCCGGTCAAAATGGTTTTTTAGGAATGGCTAACCGGTAATGGCTAAAATAACACGACTTTATAATCAACTTTAAACATCGTAGTTGCCGTCTTTTTATATCAAAGGGGGCGTGTTCACACAGTAAATAAAGAAAAAACTTTGAGCCACCTGAACTGGAGAATTGACATATTGAATGATCTTCAAAACTCTCAAACCCATCCTTTCTTGCACATTAAGTCACGAGTTAGCCTCTGCCAATAATATTTACTTTTATCACTATCATCAACTCTATCAAACGCATTGTGACATTTGAACCTGGTTTTCCAAATAATAATGATTTCATATGAAACTTTTAGCATGACAACAGATTACCAAGAAATAGAATTCACTCGAGTCAGGCTGTAGTAAAGCTCACAAAAATTGATAGCCTCCTTATATTGCGGATCGCAGCAGATCGTTTGAAAGGTCACGTTTAAATAAAAGGTCTGAGTTATCGGTGTGATTCATTGCTGCGTGATAATTTAGTTTCTCAGTAGCCTCGCAATTTCCGAGTCATATAAAATGCTCAGCTGAGATGTGTGACTGCACCAGACAAGTAAACTTGTAGTTAATAATCAACTCAAATTTCCAACTTACAAGAATGAACGCCATCAAGTCCTTATTTCTCGAACTTTTCCTGGCCTTGTGGGCTACAGATGCACTATCAGCATGTAAGATTTTAAAACTTGTGCCCTTCTCACTTGAAATCCACCTTCAATATAATAAAAAATTTCCAATGAAGTCATTCCTAGTTTTATGGGCAGCCTAGGATCAAGCCAGTCAGGCGGTTCAGGAGCTGGCTCCAGTTTTAGTAAGCTGTCAATCTGTGTCAAATTGTAAAAACATCACTGTTCAAATTCTAAACATTTTAATAGCCCCAAGCCAGTTTGGTACCACAGGTGGGGAGTCATTTGGGAGTTCAGGTAGCAACGCATCCCAAATTGGCGGAAGTCATGGTTTTAGTACCGGATGGGCTTTCACAAACTTTAGGGTTAACAATAAAGACAGCTCTTATAGTAAGTATCAGCTTATTTCTTTAAAAATTAAATATTTAAAAAATAGTGGGGCTCATTGTGTAATCTTACTTAATTTACTTGCTATTAAAGATAACGCCAACGGAGCAGGATCATCTACACAAGGAGTGGCCACATCACATGGCCTAGGCCTCTTTGGGGGCTTTGGTCTATTTGGTTCCGGCAACACCTCGTCCAGCAGCAAAGCTGAAATGAACTCAAGAGCCCAAACTATTTGTCAGTCTTTCTAAGTATTTCAACAGGCACACCACAAGTATTTGTGAAGGACTACTGGAATTAAAGGATGGTTTGTAAACAGGGAGACCAGATAGTCCTTACGGTCCTTCCGGTGCAGTAGCAGCTGGAGGTGGTACCGCTGGGTCCACTGCTGATAGCTACAGTTTTGGTCCAAAGTTCCTTAATCTCGCTTGGACTCAGTCCAACGTCAATACAAACATTAAGACTTTTGGTAAGACTTTTAAAGACAGAAAAAATCCATTTAAAATTGGATTAAAGTATTGACTTTGAATTGTTGGGTTAATTTATCCTTGGATTTCATGCTCACTTGATGACATGCTATGCACATTTTCAGGTAATGACAATGGATCAGGATCCACAGGCTCTGTCATCGGCTCATCCAATGGATTTGCCTTATTTGGAAGTTCTAGCAGCAACACTGCCGTTAACATGGGAGGAGAAGCTCGGCGTAAGTTCCATCAAACATAAGGCTCACAGAATTATATTGCAACGAAGAAAAATAAATTGCAAATTTTAAAAGATGCTGGACAATTTGGGGCTTCTACTGCCTCTGCTGGAGGTAGAGGGCAAGCAGGTGGAAATTCCGGAGCAGGATTGTCCAACTTTCTTGGGCTAAGTTCGTCAAATGTGAAAATTACGAAGGACTATTTTGCTGGGAACGGTCGGTCGTCATCCAGGTCATCAACCAGTGGCTCTAATCTCAGCGGAGGTCTCTTTGGGTAAATGTCTTAATGAAGTTTCTTTTGCCACCTGTTAGCCAGCCCGTAGCAATAGCCATACACCCAATAGTTAAAAACCAGTGCAATAAATGATTTAAATATGGATAAAAAAAATTGCCTCAACTTTATGAGACCATCGTGCATAAAGCAGCTATGGTATTATTAACATCACAGGTGCCTGAATATTTTCCACAAGTCGCCTTGTCTTCATTTGACGTCACAGTTAAGTGATGAAGCAAAATAACTCACTGTCCTGAACTTAAAACAAATGGTTGATTGTTACAAAATTAGCCGATTACGTGGGACAAGCACACAACAAAGCTTTGTACGCCCCTGGTCATATTATTCCCTCACATGAAATCCAGCTGGAGTTCTCTCACATGGAAAATCTCTGGGAACAACTGACTAATTTCCATTCATAATTCAGTATAAATTCCCCATAAAGCAACCAGTTGCTACTCGCCCCATCATTTTCCCTTCCCTTCGTCGTGCTTCCAGTAGCCCAAAATGTCAATGTTGATGACTAATATGTTTTTATTACAGCACACTCCCCCATCCGCTCTGTCACAATGTAAATGGCATGGCACGTTTGAAGTGCCGTCATGTACATACATATATACTGGGTATAATTCATTAACAAAGTCCCCCTCATACATTACATCATAAGAGCTCCTAATAGAAACCCTATTGCTTTCCATTGCATTGGACAACTGTTCCTGGCATTACATAGCTTTACATGTATAATCCCAAGCACCTTGTAAGGATCGGAAAAGAAAGTGTTCGGCGCATAGTCAACTACTCCACAAAAGTGGACGACTGATTCATTTAAAAGACACGAAAGATTCGCACACGCAGGTCTCACACACCCAGCCCAACAACCCATTGCATTGCGCACATACTGAGGAAGAGCAGGAGTAGGAATTGGAAATGATAGCAGAGGAAGGAAGGGCTGGAGTGAAAGTATGAGGGGAGAGAGACAGGAGGACGACGAGAAAGGAATCGATCGGTGAGAATCAGGGAAAGCTGATTCAAACTATAAAGCTTTGGACTGTATGTACGACCAAGCCCCCGTCGGTCCTCGCACCTCTTTGGACTGGGACGACGACGAGTTCTCCCGAAATCCGCAATCTGCCGCATTTGACCTGCTCAGCCCATATAAATATATGCGATGTACATATGGCTGAAAGACGACGAGGAAGGGAGGGTACGAGCGAGCGTACGTGTGCCCCTCTCAACTCATAAACACACTCAAGTTTCCTGGCCAGGAAAAAGGTAAACTTTCTGTGCTCGCACTTTCTCACTGCATACGAGTGCCATACAAGGCTGGCAATTAGAATAATTTACTAATTTTCTCCTCAATCAATTTACTTTTCTTCGTCATTAAATCCTCACATCATTCAGGTCTCCTCGTATCCAAGGAAGCTGTCACTCTCTCACGCCGTGGAACGAACAACTTTCTCTGCGCCCACTGACCCACAAAAATAATAGTGTTAAAAGTGTGTTGAGAAAATCTATTATTATTATTATTGAATGCACTCAAATCTGCTGAAGAGGTGAGTTTACAGTAGACGTTTCTTGTGGAAAAACTTTGGACAAGTTTGGGAACAATTGCCATGTGGTATTTATAAGCAAAGCACACAAGCTGTGGATAGAATTGTCAAATAGCGACGCGTGTGGGTCGAGGTGCTTTTAATGTAAACGAGGGGACCATTTGGCACATGAGCTCATGGCAAAGGGGAATACAAATGTCTAGAGAATTTAGCGCTATTTCCCTTTCTTTCCATTTATTTTGGCCACAAGTTATAATCTGCCAGCTTTTTCCAGCTGTGGAAATTGGACTAAAATATTCCGGGCAACATGGCGTGTGAATCATTATTTTTATTCTTGAGGTCAGGTATATTATAGAGTTGTAATGTAGCACCACAAGGAGTGTGCACACCTTGAGGGGGCTATTAAATTCACTACGGAGGTACTACAGTTGGCTCCTTTTTTTTTATTGTACAGCAGCAGCAGCATCACATCTGGAGTAAGGATCTGGACGTGATAGGACACAGTAAATCGGCCCATAACCAACAACTACTACTTGACCGTACCAAGTGGCACTTTGAATAATAATCTCTTCACATTCGAGAGGTAAACAACAACTTCTTAAGAGTGTTAACAATAGGACTTTCTTCTGGCACTTTGTGGTTTGTATCCTATTGAGTGTGCTTTTTCAGTTCCATTTGTCAAAATGGGTCCAAAAATGATGAAATTCCATTTCAAAACATAAACAAATACCTTTAATTTTGATTTCTTTTCATTTGATTTTCTAAGGCAGTCCTGTACAGCAGTGAGAATTTTGTAGTTTGTAGAAAATGTAAAGTTGAAAATCTGGAAAAAAAACATTGCTGGAAGCCGTGGCAAAAGCAGGGGAAATGACTCTTGATTTATTAATTGGCAACGTGAGATGCCGTGTAGAAAGACACTAAGTGAATTAGGCGGCACATGGCACTCAGTTTATGACACTTTAGTGGGTTGATATTCCAAGAATAATGTGGCTTATGTGGCTAGTGCAGCAATTAGTTAATTATGCACTCAAATAGTAACAAATTTTGGGCAAAATATATGACTTTATAGCCCAAGTAGCCTCATTCATAAGCTCTCTTCAAAACGCACTGTTCCATAGAACTACGTAGTACATGTCATTGGATATTTCCGGGGATCTTTCCGGTAGTCTTGTGCACTAGGCAACTGTTGTGTCTGTAAATGTCAAAAGTCCTAGAAGCAGTGTCACGTCGGCAGGGTCCATGACACTTATTACATGCCATTGAAAATGGAGAATTTAAGCTCACAAAAGTTTCAAAGAATGCAAAGTCTGTTGTGCAACGTTTTGGCCTTCAGCCTTTCTCAGGCAGAGAAGGTGGCGAGAGAATGATTTGTTCTTTCACTCACAGTTTCCAGAGTTACATGTCAACGGCCTGAGTTCGGGTCGGAATAATGCTGGTTGATAAAATTCAAATGACAAACTTGTTGGTCTTTAGTATCAAAATTCATTGGTGATTCAATGGCAGAATGTCTCAGAATTTTGCTCAGTTTTAACTGTTGATGGATTTTTTTTGTAGATAAGCAATAATTTGGAAGAGTAAGAAGCGTGGGACGCACTAGAAGAAAAACACAGAGGAAAAATGGCTACACCAGTTGTCCCAGGACTAACACCAGCAGCACCTGCTGGTGGGGAGGGTGAGGAAGGTGGAATCGTGGGTGGGCCACGAACGCCCCAACAAATCGCAGCTCAACGAAGACTCCAGCAAACTCAGGCCCAAGTGGACGAAGTGGT
>JAQIWI010001512.1:0-16020 GCA_034698825.1 Deuterosminthurus bicinctus | reverse complement strand
AAGCTTCCAGCCAGCCAGCGTCATATGTTGGGTCCAATGCAGTGGGATTATGTGGCGGACCTTGCAGAGCAAGTTGGCATACAAGACACATTGAAGATGCCCGTCGTCAAAAGTATCTATGATCATGTTGACCTACGCAGAAAGGAAGATATAGCGTCCTATAAAAATGACCGTTTCAGTGTCATTGACCTCAATACTTACTCATTTAATGGGTTCAGATAAACGTCGTAATTAAATATCGAATTTCACCTTGTTGGGAATTATCACTTGAATTGAAACTGGCTACAAGTTCAAGTAAAAAACACAAAATTATTCACTCCATTTGAACTCATATGATTCATCATCATCACAATAGCTTGAAGAATTTGAAGAGCCTGTAGAGTCTTCCGAACCACAAGACTCCTCATCAGTCGTCGTATCTTCAACCAGCTCACAGTACCACCGATGATAGGGGTAAACATTTTCCCAGAGGTCTCTAAAACGTGGCCCACTCCAGGAGCTTGCAAAATTCACATGTTTCATCCTAAAGCTCAAGTCTATCTTCCTGCCTGCTACTAAACCTTGGATGAGCTCAAAAGACGTCCGTTTTCCTGGGACTTTCCGAAACTTTTTTCCGAGAAATTCAACCAGAAACTCGTTGAGATCTAGAGAAAAAGGTCATACAGCACAAAATTAAAACTCAATTTCACAATTTTCGCAGCTTCTACAACATCATTGCCAAGAATAAACCGCTTACTTGTCATTGTCCCAACACATGGACGGCATGGAATGATTTGCACACTGTTCAAAAACTCAATGTCTTGACAGCGAAGGTGGTCCACTTCCTTGTAATGTAGTCCAAAAACCTCTGCATTCAACTTATTCCCATACCACTCGTCAATGGTAACTCTCAGGCTTTCAAGATTAGGCCAAAGCTTTCCAAGCAGTCCCAATGGCGGAAAAGAGATATCGCACCTGCCTTGTATTGCAAAACTGATGACATTTGGAAACAGCTTTCGCAAATCTAACAACTTTGAATTGCGGATGTTGTCCTCAACGACAATTTCCAGCGTTGTTTCAGAAGCATTAGGAGCAGCTTGAATGACTTGAGGGATCATGTCGCCGTTTATGTCACCGTAAGGAATCACAGGGCCATCATTTTCATTATACGGAATCATCATGCCATTCTCATCTTCATAATACCGGATGTCCGTGTCATAATGGATTTGTAAGTTGTCCTCGCGAATACGAACTTTCCGTAAATTTGGAAACAGTTGCGGAAAATCGAGGGCCGTGATGTAAGGTAAGTGCTTGAATATTTCCCTGAGGATAACTTCATTCTGTAAAGCTTCCATTGTTACACGTCTCCGCTCGGCTCGGCCCGTACCTAAGAAAGGAACAACAATA
Source organism: Deuterosminthurus bicinctus (assembly GCA_034698825.1). NCBI lineage: Eukaryota > Metazoa > Arthropoda > Collembola > Symphypleona > Bourletiellidae > Deuterosminthurus > Deuterosminthurus bicinctus. The sequence continues at coordinate 14,634 of JAQIWI010001512.1, read as the reverse complement.
CCAGAGTCACTTTGCTGGACCGAAAAATTCAGTGCTTGTTGAACTTATTTAATAATTATTAACCTTTCGAGTTTATTTATATCAAATAGTTCTGTACTGTTCATGAGAGAGACTCGCTTACACAGCCAAGTTTTTTGCACTTCTATTCGTCTTTTCAGTCACTCAAGAGCTGTCCACGTGGCTAATACTGATAAGCGGTTTCAGCCATCTTGGCCATGCCGCCCAAAGGGCTCCGCAGCCAGACAGGATTCAACTCGCACAGCCGGACTCGCGATACAAGGAGGCTTCAACGGCATCGCATTCTTGTTACTTTTTGAGACTGATTCCCAACCGTGTTGCCAGTCATGCACTACAGTATTTGGAATGGAACTAGTGGTGTAGCTGAAAATGATGAATGAGTTCTGAAGCCGCAGGTTGAGCAATTTCAAAGTTTTGACAAACATTCTTTCGTCTTGCAAGTGCGATTGCATCCTTGGACTTGGAACTTTCAAGGCCAAGGGTCTTTCATTGCTAAAGACTTTAATATGGCGACGAAAATTACTCACGTTGTCAGATGTTTTGTTGTTACATCTGGCTGACTTACATTCATACGGTGTCTCATGAAGATGAACTCGATTTATTTATTCGGATCGTTTTTCATACCACATTGGTTAATTTAACACTTGTGTTAACGTCATTTGGTTTTATTCTAATTCATGACTACTGATTCAGCCTACAACAATCAAATTAACCAGTACGAAGCCACAAATCAGGCACAGTCCAAATGTTAATGGTTTCATCTGTGGAAAAGTATACGGCAAACCGGCTCCCGTGTGCAGTCAAATTTGTGGAGTTCTCATTTATCAATAATGTCCGTGGAGCTGGTTTGATGTCCTTATTTTCCAGGTGGTGCCCAGACCACATGAGAAGTTTCCCACTGTGGTCCAAACTTAGAAGGTGCTCATTGAAAGAGCAAAGACTGATAATGGCTTGGTCGTCTCCCTTAAAAGCGTTGAAGGGACGTTGCCCAGACCTCAATGTGCAAGTGTTCCACAAAGCAATCATCCCATTCTGACAGCCAGCTACCACAACTCTTTTTCTGTTAGGAAAATCACAAACATTCAACGTGCGCATGATAGCTGGTGCCATTAAGTAGCATGGTGGGCTCCTGAGGCTCCCTAATTCCGTGTCATAAATGTTAACCAACTTATCACTGTACACAAAGCTATAATCTGTGCACATGAAGACCCCTGTGATCTTATTTTTTAGACGCGTATAACAGTCCCCGGACCTTCGTAGAACAATCTTCATGTCTGGAAGGGAAATGTCCACCCACCACATACTATCTTGATCAACTCTACGGGTGGTAATTAAAAGTGTGGACCCAACAAACTTGAGTGACGTCACCGGATCTTCACCTAATCCAATTTGGGATTTTTCTTCATATGTTTTCGCATCAAACAGATGAACAGTTCCTTGAGATGTTCCCATTATGAGTATTTCAACATCATACTGAAAACAAGTGATGTTCACATTGGCTGCGATGGTGATTGGGAATTCATTTCCGGCTTCCAAGTTCCACAGGTTAAGAGAACCGTCATTATAAGAAGCCATCAATTTTTTCGTGTCAAACCGGACTTGGGATATTCCTTTGATGGCTGACTTATACTGGCATTTAAGATAATTAAGTATTGATAGCGTATCTGAACATACAGTTTGCTTAAAGAATGAGGATGTCCCAACATTTGACGCTTCATGAGTTTGTTGAATTGCAAGCACCTGTTGACTGCCAACAGAAATTGGGTTGTCATTCCTTTTTCTTACTGATAAGGTCTCGTGAATTTGTTCAAGAGTCCGTTTGTTGTTCCTGTTTGGAGATGCGAGGGTTAGCGACGCAATAGCTGTACTTGAGCTCGCTATCGCTGTATTTGCGACCTGAGCGTCCGGTACAGTTGTCTAAAGTAAAATCAACGTTTGTTTTTATTTTGATTAAACTCCACTTGTTCTCATTAATTTATTGCATCCGCATCCAGCACCTGTCCCTCAGTATTAACAAGCGTTGTGAAAGTATTGCCGTCGGATTCACCACCAAAATGCTTCACTAACTCGTTCTTCATATGTGATATCATGTTTTCAATTAAAATGTCACCGGTTTCTACAAAAGAATTGCCCATTGCCTGCGTACTCCTAGAACGGAAAAGGACAACAGCTTCTAAATTAGATAATAATAAATAAGATGATAAATTCACTTTGTATTTCATACGTCAGGGGGCCATCCACTCCAGCAGCAAAATCACCCTCGATCCAAGTGCGAATAGCAGAAGCTAATCGCAAGTTTCCAGTTGCCTCCAGTTCATCCTTCAAGCTGCTAATGGCGGCTGCACCTTTTGAGCAAGCCAACATCATGACAAGCTGAACAATGATCTGGGTCATTACAGAATATGTGTTCTGCAGTACAAAAAATTAACTTCATGCAGACCAGACCAGGAGCACATTTTTCAGCCTATTAGATTTTTTCAAATTCACATAGGGAATATCACGCACCGCTTCACTCGAGTCATCATCGCTTAGCACGCCCTTATAAAATAATCCTACAATTAAATTAAAAGGATTATCCACTTTAGACGATTCTTGGACGAGACGCTGCTTTAGTCTTTTCTGGAAATCCCAGTCAGTTTGAATCCGTGACTGGATACGACTTGTAAATAACTCTTCTTCACTGCCCATGACGTAGTGATCGCTGATTTTTTAAATTTTGCTTGTAAATTCAAAAACCCAAGAGCAACTGATGACGAGAATGTACAAGAGCTGAGGCTGTTGGAGACAATAAATGAGAGAGGGGATGGAGATCAAGAGCCAAGCCAAGTATGATATAAGAGCCGTGAGAGGAGATAAGCGTGATAATTTGATGACGTTACTTCATTTGAATTTCAGGTCGTGAGTAATCAACAGAGCACGGATATGTATGTACCCGAAAGTTCCATAATATGTTATATGAAAATACGGTCTGCCGGGGCAAACATCGTACCGAGGCATAGCTAACATTTTTGGGCATAGCTGGCATGGGGCAAAGTCGGAATGGGGCAAAGGCGGCATGGGGCAAAGCCGGCATGGGACAAAGCTGGAATGGGACAAAACTAGCATGGGACAAATCCAGCATGGGACAAATCCGGCATGGGACAAAGCTGTCATGGGGCATAGCTGGCATTGGCGTCCCATGTAAGACAACAAAGAAAATTTCACGCAGATATGCTGCATATATGGAATGTTCGTGCTAACAAACACCTTGCACGTATGCTTCTGAGAAATTTTATGCAGATTGACTTTCTCAATGTGGTGCAAAATTGTGCAGGGTCACGAAAAAAACATTCGTTTTACTATCATCTTAATTTGACATACACCCCAACGCTAAAGGAACTTGATCTAAATTTTATTATCAATACTACTCTCTGAAAAGAATCTCATTAAAATATTTAAAAGGTCTACTATAAAAGATTATAATGCCGCACGTACAGAATTCAGCAATCTAAATTAATCCAACTTGTTATTAAAATGTTTTATGTTAAGTTTCCAGGTTTTTGAATATTCATAATTTTGAACGTGCAGATTTTCATTCGAACTGAATTTCCTCTAAATGATCGCCCTAGTCAAAGCACGTGTATTCAGGGGGTAACGAAATGATCACTCGTTACATCATCCAGTCGGCCGACTACAATGAGCAGCATTACCCTCAAATCTTCTCACATTACATTTTTTCCAACGTACAACGTTCTTTATTTATTTAACGTATAATCAGTTTACAATGTTTAGAGAAATGTTATTGTAAGGCAGTAAGTATCATCTTAAAGTGAACGCTTCAGGCTAACAATCCCAGTTGATTCGGAATTCCGCGAGGAGACAAAGTACCGTAGCTTGTGAGTTCACACGTACTGCAGCACTTCGTTCCCTCATTTGCGTTCAATGATCTTTCGTGATTATAAATTATGCCACAGCACCAAGTTCAGATACGAATATCAATAGACCGCCCTACAATACGAAAAAGGAATTGAAGTTCTTGCCATTTCATGGCGAAGCTCAAAGAGTGTTCATCACTTGTAGCTTCCCTTTTAAAGCTAGAGTAGATCATTTCAAACCCTATCTGTTCGAATCTTCCGATGGGATCATGCTTGCAGACTACATTGTTCATTTCCAAAATACAAAACTCGTGAATAACGATGTAGCCTGTTAGCCTGCATTTACAATGTTATGTACACGACTAGATTTTTTTCTAGGTAAGCTACTAAAAAGATAGGATTGTTTCCACACATGACCAGATTTCAAAACTATTGACTCCACAAGCTTCCACATATTACTAAAGAATTCACATATTATTGTGTGCCACCATGTTGGTCTTGAAGCAGGGCAGAAAAAGAAAGTTGAAGATTGTTTAAGACCCATGTGTAGTGCCAGCTGAGGAGTACAGCTGGCACCATGCTTGAACCTCCAAGAAATGTCTCGTTCGTAAGAAGTCAAAGAGGCAGAGAGAGATCGCTAGTTTTGATTCGTTGATTTCTTTTCATCTCTCACATTACAATAAGGTTTTCACTCTCTCAGTCATTTTCAAGCTGCAGTCAAGTGAGATTTGCCAGCAAATTTTGTTTTTCTTCAAGAATGAAATTCATAAGTTCAATTCAACTAGGATTCCACACAGGTAGTTAGTAACTTTTAAAATTTAATTGTGAAATCAAATGGAGAAGATTCGACAACTTTGATTTGAAACTTTTAATGAGTGGCTCGTGTTTTTTTTTCATTTTAAGACTGCAACCAGGTTCTCAGTCCAAACAGGAAGTGTATTAAATGGGCAACGAGTGAAATAGTAAGTAAATTGATTTCATTTTGAAATCGCACTAAAAATGACATGATTTATTTTTTAATTGTCAGTGGTTCGAAATTATGTTCGCACGACCGACAAGGTCAATGGTGAGGCTATGCGACGTGCTTGGAAGGCGGTGAAAGAACTTGGAATGACTCAAGTTTCGGCAGCAGAGCAATTTGGCATCCCACGTAGCACTCTTCAAGTTTACCTTAAGAAACGGATCGAGGACATCCCAGATGACATTCATTCTGGGCGCTTTAAACCTGTGTTTAATGCAGCCGAGCCCAAGAAGAAAAACTCGTCAATGACCTAATTGAACTCAACAAGCGCTAATTATTTTGCATTTGATCGGTTTGTAATCAGGAGTTGTCATGATGACAACTTTTTGCATTTCTTGCAGTTTTTATGGCATGTCACGGAAGGCATAAGTCCAAGCAGCATCCAAACTAGCGGAAGAAAATGCCCTGCAACATCCCTTTAAACCAGAAACGGGAGAAGCTGGATATGATTGGGCTTACGGTTTTCTGAAGAGACATGCTGAAAAACTCTCCATTCGTGCCGCTCAGCCCATTAGCATTTCAAGAATTTTTGGGTTCCGCAAGTCCATCGTGTACAACTTTTTTGATATTTTGGAAGAAATAGTTCAGGCAAAGCCAGCACCAGCAGGCGTTGCAACTTGTAAATTTCTTCTTATTTCACTGTAAATGTTTAATTTTGTTTTACATGTATTTTATGCATTAACTTTCAGCTCACTCCATAACTTTTGGACCTTGAAGGCTCCCATACGGCTGTTCCACCACCCAAATCCTCGCGTCAAGTTGAATCTAAGCTTGTTACAGAGCCCAAGTATATTCAACAACGCAGGCGGGAGCAAAGTGCCAGCAAGTCCAAGAAGAAGATAAGAACTGTCCCCGCTGAGGTTCCAAAGAAGCGGAAACTTACTACTCTGCAAGAAAGCGTTGCAGCAACCAAGAGAAGCTATGCTGCTTTGGCAAACACTTCGAAACCTACGCTTCGCATGCAGCCAAAGCGCCTTGCTAAGAAAAATAAGTGAGAATGGTCTATCTACACAAGGAATTAACGAAGTTTTGTTTTGGTTTTATTTTGATGTGCAAATGGTTGGATTACCATTAATTTTTTTGTAATAATTAATTTTGTAACTTGCTCCAAGTGCATTAAAAACTCGGTTAATGCATCTAAAATACTTTTTACTGCTAATTTATACTGGTTTTTACTATTAATGACTGTATTCAAAAATGGGCTAGAATCTTCTGATTGGAAATGGACGTTCTTTTCTTAATTCTTTGCTTAGTAACTGTACCGCGATTTTGTTATTTTACATGGGACGCCAATGCCAGCTATGCCCCATTCCAGCTTTGTCCCATAACAGCTTTGCCCCATGCCAGATTTGTCCCATGACAGCTTTGTCCCATGCCAGCTTTGTCCCATGCCAGCTTTGTCCCATGCCAGCTTTGTCCCATGCCAGCTTTGTCCCATTCCAGATATGTCCCATGACAGCTATGCCCCTGTACCATGTTTGCCCCGGCAGACTGTATGTGCCGAAAATATTGAAAATATGAACCCGAAAATGTACCCTTCGGGAAGTTCTTGTGTTAATGAAAAAAATCAAATTTCCATGCTGCTTTCGGTCAAAAACTTCCGTCTCAGCTACTTTTGATGAATATAACCAAAAGTTTCAGAAAATTAGAATTTTTGCATTATTTTATTAAAGGCAATCTAAAATCCCCAGAGTTTATACAGCAAGACCTCAGGAACAGTGGCGTATTTTGGCCCACTAAAAGGGACTGGCTGGAGAAACCGATTTTTTTTTTAAATTCTGGTTTAAATGTAGATTTAATAAGTTTATTGGATAGAGTTCATTTATTTAGTTCAAGTTTACGAGGTTTCATTTTCGAAAATAAATCAACAATGGCATTAAAGTCAGTATGATGACGAAAACTCTTGTAAATTTATGGTAAAGCCAAGCCATTGAGCCTGTCCTCTGACATTGTAGATCTCAATTACGTACTGAGCAAGCGCAGAACGGAAAACGTGCGTTCAACTCAGACCGTCGTATTGTAACTGGTAGCGTAGCAAATGACTGCAAGAGGACTCTGATGTCTTGGAACAAGCAGGCATCGTAGCAACGAAAAGCTCCCACGGCCTCAACTAGCTTTACCTGTACAAATTTCACATTGATTTATGATGACAAGATAGACGAGGCTGCTGAGTTACACTTAAGCTTGCTACGTCTTATTAAATTCAATGTTTGAAATCATGATCTAACAATTACTAACTTGAATTTAGTGTATTTGTTTTTGGTATTTAATACCAGATCATTATTATCTGGCCCATGCATATTTTCTGCTGCATTCAAAACTCCACCTTCAACTGCATTCAAATCTGGACCTTCCACTCCATTTAAATCTTGACCTTGATCGTCTTTAAAATTCTGACGTTGTTGCTCTTCATTCAGTTTTAGATCGGCATTCAAAATTTCACCTTGCTCAGCATTCAATCGAAGGCTTTGCCGCGCATTTAATTCTTGACGTTGCGCTGCATTAAATCCTTCTTGCCATGCAATCAGTCCTTGACCTTGATCTTCATTCAAACTTTGACTTTGATCTGATCATTGAATGTTTTCAGGCACATGGAAAAAGCTTCTGATGTATTTGCAATCGCTTCCGGCCTCCTTGCTGCTTGGGCATCTCGTTAATATCAATACTAAATCATTTTGTTCTTAGAATCAATTAAGTTGCTTACGCGTTCTGAATATATAAAGCTGTTGAGCTGAATAATGTCTCAATCTGACGTTGATGGCTTGAACAAAGGACTTCAAGTTGGGCGCGCTCTCCTGACATTAAAGGGTATAGTCGCTCGATTGTTGTTCTGGCGATACATAAGAGCATCTTGATCTATAATTTTAGGGGAAGATCTTCAGCGTAATATTTTGTTGAAGGAATTTCAAGGCAATGAAAAGTTGTTTAATGAATTGATGAAACTGTATTATATATAGTGTAAATTTACTTCCCAAGGGGCTGGCTAAAGCCTCATTAGCCCATATGTAGATACGCCACTGCTCAGGAACACTTGAAAAATCTGTAGAAAGGACACTCCCAACTCGTAATGTTAAATTGGCATCGGATAGAAAATTTTAAAAGAAATCTGGGGCTACTAGCCCATGACCTTCTCTATCCCTGATAAAAGTTTTATTCGATTCTATGGAGCCGTTTTAGAGCAAATCGGGGTCAAAGGTCACATACCCGAATTGCCAATTCGGGAAAAGTAAGAACGGACTCCGAGGTTTTATACCAAGAGAAAATTTTTGGCGAGATCGATTTGTTAAACGGACAAATGCTTGAAAAGATAAAGGGGGTCAAAGTTTAGATACCGACGGCGCTTCTCCGGGACACAACATATTGGCCAATGGAGACCACCATAATTTTTCTCGACCCCGAAAACCCTATCTATACCAAAATGGTTAGGTCATTACGAGTTGGGGGTGTCCTTTTACAATTTTTTTTCTGATTGCCAGAAACTTTCAATTATTTTATTATGTTCCATATTCTCAATATATGTATGGTATACATGTGTAAAGGGCCAAAAGTGTACCAAATATGTACAAATTTCCAGAATATGTAGGTACATATTTTTATGTAAAAAATTGTGAAATACGTACAAATATGTAAAATGAAGTGTGGCTCAATTTCTTGTACGTGCTATAAAACGTCAAAAGCCGAGCCCTACTAGCGGTACAATGAACAAACAAAGGTATGTACTTACATAGGAATCCGGGGTCTGGTAATCAATCATTGAGAATGGACAGCAACACAGATACAGAATTGGCTCGGACTTTTTGTTATTGTCTATGAACTTGTACAGATTAGATTAAAGAGCTCATTCTCACCTCTCCGAGAAGTATTTTTATGGCACATTCATGAGGCAATTGTCAGCTCTGTACTCAAATAATCTGTATTTTTCCAGCGGATGACTAAAACTTTATTACATTTCACACGTCTTACTAAAACTCTGGAGTTAAAAAGGCAGCCATTTGGTTTACATGAGCTCAATTGTATTCCGTTTGATAAAAGCCCGGGGTATGTTTTCATTATCACGAATTCAAACTTGGTTGAGTCTTCATGCAAGTCAAAGACGTGCCTGAAATGTGATAAAACAGTAACTATTTGCGAAACCGCGCTGGAAATGGACGATAGTGGCCGACCTGGTACTACTGTCGTTTATGAATACCTTCTGTCTTCTACCTAGAGTGTCTCTCTGGCATGTACTTCAGGTGTGCGTGTGTGGAGGGCCGGTGCTTCTCTGTAGCGATCGAAACACTCGGTTTTTTGTCCAAGTGCCGCAGTCTACCCCGTCGCCATTTTCATAAAATGTCATGAAATTGTTTTTTTCTGAATCTATGCAAAAAACTGAGCTGTGGTGCAACAACATACCACAATAAATTACATGGGTTCAGGGCGTTGGGGTGGACAGCGGTACTGGTTTATCTCATTTTAGTGCTGCACATTGCAATGGCACCAGTTTTGCAGCCAGCCAGCTACAACATAGCTTTTTGTGGAGACAAAATCAACCATACTCAATGTGCTCGTGTCAGCTGAAGGGTCCAATGAGCAACTTCTTAAACAACCTGATATCTTGGAAGAGACGTACACAAGGCATCAATCACTTACTTGCCATTGTCGCAACACATGGACGGCACGCAACGATTTGCACACTGCTCAAAAATTCATTGTTTTGATGGCGAAGGTGGTCCAAAAACCTCTGCATCCAATTCATTTCCATACGACTCGTCAATGGTAACTCTCAGGCTTTAAAGATCTGAGTTCTGGAAACTGACAGTATAAGCGTGCTCAATTTTAACTGTCAGGTTCTGATTTTATAAATGCCTGCGGCTTGCCTTGGAACCCAACATGAGACGACTTGCCACTTTCCACAAGAAACAAAAGAATCAGAACCCTGCAGTTATTTTGAGCAAGTTCTGAGGGTCAACAAGCTGTTCATCCGACTCGTCTTCTAAAGAGCACGCGTGCTCAATATGGCATGGAAAGGATACTTCAGCTCCTTGGGCCTTTCTCTTCAACATGTGACTGCCATTTATAGAACTGTGATGGCTCGAAGGCAACAACGGTCTATTTTTTTCCCTTCAATAAATAAAAGCTTCCGCTGATTGCCAGTGATTTGAAGAAACTCGGGCTGGAAGGCACGACACTGAACGGGCAGCAGTGAGACACATCTTGATACGTAGTCGGATTTAAACTCTTACGTCGATTTAATTTGAAATGGAACCTTTTTGTGCCCAGGTAATGCATTTTTAAGTGTTATCATCAAGTGAAAAAAAGTTTGATTTAATCATTTTATCAAGGATAAAGTCAACAACGAGGCCACCCCAGCCATTGCGGATTGCTGCCGCAATCCTCTAGTAAGAAACAATTACCACTACCGTTAACATTGACCATTCTTTGAATATAAGTCATTGAATTCCTTGTATGTACTTGTGCTTCTATTGCAGATTGTTAGACAAATATTCGAGTTCATTACCAATCCCGAGCTTCTCAAGCTCTCATTTGTAAACAAATTGTGGAACTATGAAGCCCGAAGTGCGATAACAAAGCGACGCGACCTGATCGCACGTCTTGATCGCAATGGTCTATGTCACGATGTGCAAGCATTCGTAGCACGACCAATAAAAACTCTCCAATTCTCTGGAATCCGAATAGCCTTCCCTGATAAGGATAATTCTTGTCAATGTGTAAGACCCCTGGATCCCATTCATGATGTAATCTTTGACCCGCTACCATTTAAAACCTTGCAAGTGCAACTTGGAGGAAAACGTTGGGATGACCAGGACTGTCAAGGATTCCTGCTGGCCAAAAAAATCATCCAAGATCTCAGCCTGGTCATTGAAGAACTCTCAGTCTTACTTTGTTCCAATCCAGAAAATTTCCTTCAGAATTTTGTTCAAGAATGCAGTTTTCCAAACCTGAAGATCTTAAAAGCGGAGCAGACGCGCTCATGCGTCGGATTACAAGCTCGGGATTACTTAAAGTATTTCAAGGGACTCGTTTCCCGTTTGCCGAACCTGAGAGAGGTGCACAGTGATAGTGACCTGTGGGTCCTGATTGAACTTGTGAAAGGAAGCACAGTAGTACCCGTGTGGTCTCGTAAAGTTTTTGCTCCCTTTTATGAGATTATAGAAGATGTCATCAATAGTGGAGTTAGATTGCAAAGAATGGAGTTGGACTGTACCAGTAGCCCCAGCTTTGACTTTAGCAGATTCAATAGAACCTTTCTAAGGCTGGTGCAAGCCTCTTGTACTACCACACTTGTTGAGCTGACGGTGGGCGCAGTGCTTGCTGCATCTTTGATGTCTTACGGATTCTCATTTGACAATGTTAAGAAGCTTACGATTGGTTGCAAAAACCCCGATAATGCGGACTGGTACGAAAATCGTGTCATGAGTTTTCTGATGGATTTTAATTTCACTCTTATCTTCCCCAATCTGCGCAAGGTTTACATTGCTAATCGGACTGCCATTCCTAAGCGATTTCTGCAAGGTGTAAACCTGGTGTCCCTCAGTGCGCCAATGGAACATCGAGCTGGTAACATCAAGGAATTGCATTTTCATGGCGAACTCGACGATCCTAGTGCCCAGTTCTTCGCTCAAATGTTTCCGAATATTGAGCGCCTTCACGTGGAAAATTATGGTGAAGAAGAAGTCTTTACTTTTGGATTAATTTGTCAGCATTTTGTCGACTTAAAGGAACTTTATATCAAAGCAAACGTTCTAAAGGACACTGCAAATTTCGACTGTGACTTTTGTGGGATCTTCTTTGATGAAGCTGTTCAACTTATGCAAAAGGACGAGGAATATCTCAAGCGAGTACATATTGTTCCGGCCATGCCAGCTGTTACTAGTTTGAGGAGTGAGTTAAGCCAATATACTGACCAACATTTAAATCAAATTTTGTGTGGAATTTCAAGTTTGAGTTGTTACAGATCTGAGGATCTTCAGTATGGAATATTATCTCAAGCGCCGACCTGACCCGGTAATTTATGATGTGACCAATCCCATGTTCTTCCTCTCCAAAATTACTGGATTGATTGCCTTAGAAAAGTGCACCAATCTTACTGTTACTCTCAAAATATCGCCAGGCGGTGCTCAAGCAGGTGACTTATTTTTTTGGTGAAGTTTAAAGTCTCTATAGTTAGTAATTTGAATGCATTCTGAAATCATATGACATAATTGTTCGGTTGCTTTGATTGATTTAGTGAGCCACTTGAAGCCTTACATGTCAATCGTGGAGTAGGATTGAAATGGACATGGTGTTAGTCCATTCGTGGTCCTCGTAAGCAGCCAAATTAGACACACTTGGGCTAGTTTCTGCCAGCACACGTTTCAACGGTATAGGAAATTCTTCATTTTCAATATCGTAGCCAGACCACATGAGAAGTTTTCCACTTTTATCTAAACTCAAAAGGTGTCCACCAGCAGTGCAAACACCAACGACTGCCTCAGTATTGTGTCCTCACGAAACTTTCAAATTGGTTGGCATTAAACATCAATTTAGAAGTATTCCACCACCCAATCGTACCATAATGGCAGCCAGCTACAACAGCTCTCTTTAAGGATACTAAATTGCCCACACTCAACGCTGTGATGTCATTTGGTGCCCATAAGGAGCATGGTTGTTGGTTTTCGTCTAGAATGGGATCACCTGGTTTTGTGTCATAATCATAAACAAGTGCAAAAGCACAAGTGTGCAGAAAAGTTAGAACTGGGTATTATGCAGATCCCCGGAACTTGATTCTCACGTCGTCCCCAACCAATATCCAAATCCCGCTGATTTAAGAGGCGCTTGTCTGGACGAGAAATGTCTATCCAGTACACCTCCAGAATAGTGCCATCTTCTAGCGTAAAAAGTTACAATTATGAGGATAAGACTGACGAGTATTTCTGGGTCAAAATCATCCATTCCATATTGTTGCAGTTCAATTATTTCCGGTAACAGAACACCAACAATGTTCTCACTCGCTGGGTCATACAGTAATAGAATCATTCGGACGTAACAAGGCACAAACCCAACATAACTTTCTTCATGGGCATTTGCATCTAAATCTAAATGTAGCAAGCGTAGTTTTTGTAAGTTCAGTGCACTGGATGCCATTCGCTTGACGATGGTACGATAGCCTACGACTCTGGTAAAAATTGCACAGTTTTTAGTCTTCGTGGATCCAAGTACACCACGGATCAGAATCTTTTCCCGTACTCTTCAAGTTTAACGGGAACATCAGGGTCAGGAAGTGACTGTATTAATGAGTCATTTTAATCTCTAAGGGTATGTAACATAAGTGAGGGAGATGGACCGCAACGAGAGCGAATAAACAATGGTTGTGCTGTTGTGTATCCAAGTGCGAATGCTCATTAACAGTACATGAGCTCTCAGTTGTGAGTTAGGCCGTTCGATTATCATTGGGAGAAGCCAAAGGCTCAGAGGTATGAGCCTATGAATGTAGGCAGAATGAATAATGCTAAAGGAATGAAAGGTGCTGTTGTCAAGTTCCAAGGCTTATTTTTAAAAGGCCATTAGTCATCAGTCATCATTTATTGAGCTTATAAGCTTATGTAAAATAGTCAATCTTTCCATTAGGTTCTATTTATTCTATACGCCGAACTGCACGAGAACACAGACGACTCTTTATTTACTCAGGCATTAAAATAATTCGGTGCAGTGACTACCGACTTCAAAGGACATACATTCACTCATTCACGTCGCTTCTTCTAGCAGTAAGGAATACTCTCAGCCAGCAGTCACAGAGCAGACCGGCAGCAGTCAAGTTTGGTGTAAAATCTAACTTCAAGAGGCACAAGGCATTCAATGGGATCACCTTATAGGCACTCCATTCAATAATGGACGTAACAGCAGCCCTGGCAACGATGAAAAATCAAGGACGACGAGAACATCACTGCACATTTTGCGATTTTAAATCAACTCTAAAATCAAAACTTGAGTACCACGTGAGGCAGCATACCAAAGAGAAGCCTTTTTTCTGCGACCAGTGTAATCGCGGTTTCTCTTTCAAGCAGAATCTAAAATCACACATAAGGCGTGTGCATGACGGGATAATACCAGTGTACGACAATAATTATAAGTGCTCTCTCTGTCCTTATACGACTAATAAGAAATCCAGGATCGAAAGGCATACACGAAGACACACAGAAGGACGCGCATTTGCATGTCAGCAACCAAATTGTGAATATGCAGCAAAGTCGTCTGAAGAGCTTGATCTGCACATGGCCGGGAAACACAGTGAAGACCGCAAATACTTATGCCAATTTCCAAATTGTGGCTATCGCGGGAAGACTCCCATGGTTCTCAGACAACATTATCAGACACACAGTGACGCCAGACCTTTTGTATGTGATGTCTCACAATGCAATTATCGAGCCAAGAGAAAAGACAGTTTGAAAATGTATAAACTTGGTGTGCACAACGGTGGGTTCAAGCCATTTGCTTGTGATATGTGCAGTCATCGCACCACCTGCAAGTTGAAATTAAGGAAGCATCAACTTACGCACTCAAAAGTGAAATCAATCAAGTGCATTTTCAGTGGATGTACATTCTCATGTAAAACCAATGATTGTCTCAGCCAGCACGTTGAATATCGTCACACAGACAGGAAGTTTAAATGTGACTTCACGGGATATTATTCAACTGCTGCTAGTCTGTCCAAGTTGGAACTTCATAAAAAAGCAGGCTGGAAGTGGAAGAAATTTTAATCAA
>JAQIWI010001511.1:0-16029 GCA_034698825.1 Deuterosminthurus bicinctus | reverse complement strand
GGAACATTTTAGTATTAATTAGAAAAAGGGCCTTCTAGGTTTACATACTTAAAAATAGGTCCGAAGTTGGAGTTCAATCTCCAACAGGCCGTATTTAAAAAGTCTCAAGCTGTTAGAAGAAGATTGAAAGTGTTTTGACTGACAATAGCCAACATGTCAACATCATTCCTGAATCCACATAAAAATATCACCCAATCCGTACAAGCAATTGTCTGATCGACTTGATTTGCTTCTTAAACATCAAGGAGAGCAGCTCATCTCGCTTGGGCCACTCGACATGAACTTGACTCGAGATCACATGCAAGCTGCCCAGTCCTTTCCAAAATGTTATCAGCACCACCAACAAGACCACGGGTACGAAGCAAAGTCTTTCTACTCCCACCCTATTGGTCCAGATGCCCTCACATAATCCGAACACAATAATGGGCACCGTGACTACTTCAAAACTCCGCCATATACATTGCATTAGTTCGTTATAGTGTCCTTGCAAAAAACAAAGTATACTTTAGCTCAAAATAATGTTGATGATTGTAAAAATATTTACTTATTTTTTATCAATTTGGCCACGTTGATTGAACGTGCACGTTAACCTACTGTATTAAAGGGGCGTTGCCAGAATCAATTAATAAATCTATCTATCTAGTGTTCTTGCAGCGTCTCTAACTTTCACGGCAATCCAATGAACCAATCCTTCGTTAGATGACGATTTGATCTAAATTAGAAAATCATATGGACATAATTTTCCATGAAACTTGAATAAATCAATGTGGAACTACACTTTGCCAAGTTGAGTGTACCCTTCATTGCCTAAAAATTTCCATTGTGTACTTGATTCTTGAAGCCATTTCTGTACTGATTTATCCTGTGCTTGACGAAAACTTGGAATTGCTCATCCGGATCATAACTTTTCGAGCCTGTCAGTCTCAGTCTTAAGTCTTGTACGTCAGTGGAACGGGAGCATTGACGTAATCTAGGATGCCCTTTAAGGAGGAGATTGAGCTTCGTTTGGTGTGATCGGAATCTGATCTGGAATGTAATTTAAAGCTTGTTTCAATGTTCTTGACATGCTTTGAAGAATAAAAATAGCTGCTGTTGCTATGGATTTTACAAGCCAATTTGTCGTAAGAGAGCTTTGCATTGATTTTTGGGCAATATTACAATTAAATGTTGCTAAAACAAAGGGTCATTTTGACGCTGATAATCCCTGGCTACAGCTCCGTGATGCCCGGAACTCCCTACTGCGAGCCAATCATCTCATATAGTTATCCTTTCATGGTAACATCCAGTAAGATTGTCCCTGGTGAAAATTACACGTTGGTTTGGAGCTAAAGCAAATACGAACATGAGTTATTGCACATGCAAAGCTACTGTAGTTCATTTACATCCTACAGAATGAAGGAAGGGCGTTCAGTCTCGCTCATCACCTCCCACGTGTGCTTTGCATGTGCAAGGCTGGGGTGACAACAACATCTCTTCCCCTCATCACCGCATTCACAGTACTTATGTGGTCATTCATTTTAAACTCGCTTTTCACAGCCTCAGCCGTCCTTGGCCTTGCTACTACCGCTCCAGTTCGTTGTAAGGGTGGCCCAACTTAAGGTATCCTCCATTACACTTTGATGTCCACAGTTCCCATGAATTTGTATGTTGCTTTAATTTCGTGCTATGGAATCCAATGCCATATGATAGCAGATTTGTGCTTCGTAAAAGTCTTTAAGAGCAAACAAGCCAGTGGGGTCACATCATTTACCATTGTAGTGTCCTGTTCAGTTAAAAATATTTACAAAAATGACCATTCCGAGAGTCTTGTTCACTCTGTTGGTCATTCTTAGCAATTTGTTGCTGGAAATTGTGAACGTGGAGTCAACAAATGTGGCGACAGGCTCGACCGTGATTGAAGCTCTGGAGAGTTTAAGCAAAGCTGTGGCAAACTTACAGACCAGAATGGAATTACAGGCGGTTACTTTGAGCAATTTGAAGGACGAGGTGGAAATGAAGGAGTCTTTCCTTAAGGACTTGACCACCATAGCAGCAACGCAATCGGAACTGTTGAGCTACGCACATGTCCTAGCAATAGCCTTAAGCAACATGCAGGCGCAATCCAACATCCAGATGACTGTGCTAAACAAACTCGAAGAGAATGTAGGAGTTTGAATGATATAGTAATTTTATTATTTTTTAAAAGGACTTGTGATGGTTCGTCAGAAGGATCTGTCAAGTTGGAAATCAGTTCTCAAGTCTTGGTTGTTCTGCATATCCAATCCATGGAAACCTCAAGGTCAAAACTGCGTGTCTCACGGACACACAAGAACACACCACTGCAGAAAAATGTGGACGGAACTGTTGTTGGAACAGCCCGCGGTGCTTTTTTGATCCCTCTCAACTCCACACAAATAAAAGAGGTTTACTTGGAATATATTAGGGGGCTGACGTTTGACTGGAACACAAAAAAGTTTTATTATATAAAAAGTGATGTTGGGATTATGCGATCTAATCCTGATGGCAGTGAGTCCGAGGTTATCGTCTCAGGTATAAAAAAAATTATACCATCCTGTACGAACCATTTAAAAGAAAAGCAAGTTGAAATTGACTGTGGTTAAAAACTGTAGATTCTTCTTCATCGTTGTGGGGAATGATGATAGAACCAACTACTGGAAATTTTTACTACTGCAATCGAACAAGTAGAACCATCACAGTTTGTAATAATGATGCAAACAAATGCTCAACTATTGCCAACAATAGCGACTTAAGATATGTCGTCGATTTTGCAGTCCATCGGTTGAAAGGGTATGGTCCTTAGTGTCAAACTTTTAACTTGGGATAGATTTTCGACTGTGGCAAATGTCTGCAGGCTTCTCCTCTGGTCCATCCATGGTGAAAAAGTAGTCCGAGCCAATTTGGATGGCTCGAACGCAACAGTTATACTAAATGGGTCCGTGCTGGGAATCGACGTGGATGAGCAACAGGACCGACTGTATTGGGGCTCTAGTGACGAAATAGAAAGTTGCGACATGAACGGACAACACATTCAAGAACTGCCAAATTTAGCCGGGACTGTTGTAGATGCTGCTATCCAAAGCGACAAAGTTTACTACGGTACCTCGCTTACAACACGCGTATATGTCATAACAAAATCAGGCACGAATTCTACAATCGTCGGAAACTTGACGGGTGGTGTCAATCACATCGCCCTTTTCGGCATGCGAGTTTCAAACAAACCTCCAAATCCTTGTGATGAAGCCATTTGTGCTCATTTGTGTGTTTTAGTCACTCGTTGGTCATATCGATTGTACTTGTCCAGACGCTCAGGTATTGAATATGGATGGGAAAACGTGCGACATTTAATACCTTAAAATTATCTGCTTGACATGAAATTTTAAGTATCATTTGTTTAGAAAATTTTAGAAACGCACTGACCCATAGGCATTGCTATATAAGGCTTGCTGTTTGACCTTCAGAGGTCAAAAAAATTATCATATTTACTTGTATTCACGTTTGTTTGAATTTCCAAGTTGATGAGCTTGCGGCTTGTAAAATAAAAATTCAATCATGACATGGGTAGTACCTGATTGCATTGGAACACAAGTATGACACAAAAGAGAATCTGAGCTTTATTTTTCATTTACTTTAAGCTGACAGTTAGCCCGACTATATTTTTCAAAGTGTGAGCGAGAGTTGATGTAACATCTATGGGCACTAGCGGCAGAGAGAGCGCTGACTGTGTTTCCAAACCTGTAGATCTTTTTTCATCACTGTGGGGAATTTCGATAGACCCTACCACTGGAAACTTTAACTGCGGAAAACGAACAAGTCGAACCATCAGAGTTTGTAATAATGATGCGAACAAATGCTCAACGATTGCCAACAGTAAAGAATTGTCTTCTGTCTACGTTTTTGCAGTACATCGGTCGAAAGGGTGCTGTCCTTCATGTGATTTTTTGTATCTTTGACTTCATCAGTAATTGTTGTAA
The DNA here is from genome assembly GCA_034698825.1 of Deuterosminthurus bicinctus. NCBI lineage: Eukaryota > Metazoa > Arthropoda > Collembola > Symphypleona > Bourletiellidae > Deuterosminthurus > Deuterosminthurus bicinctus. The sequence goes on along the minus strand of JAQIWI010001511.1, from coordinate 12,058 downwards.
TTGACTACAGGCTTCTCTTCTGGTCCCTTTGGAATAAAACAGTCCAAGCCAACTTGGATGGCTCAAACGTAAAAGTTATACTGGAGAGAGGTGTCCGGGGGCTAGACTTGGACTAGCGTGAGGACTGACTATATTGGGGCTCAGGAAGCGGGATTGGAAGTTATGATTTGAAGGGGCAAAACATTCTTTTGATGCCAAATTTAAACTTCCAGGTTCAAGATATGGCTATCGATAACGACAAAGTTTATTATGTTGACTGGAATAACCATAGCATCCATGTCACCTCAAAATCTGGAACGAACTCTAGAATGATTGCGCAGTCGATGAAAGCTATCGAATACATCTGTCTTTATGGCACGAAAGCGTCTAATAAACCACCGAATCATTGTGAAAAGTCCAAATGCACTCATTTGTGTGTTTAATTACTCGTTGGTCATATCGCTGCATGTGTCCAGACAACGAGCAACTGAACAGGGACGGTAAAACTTGCAAAATTTAATTTATTGAGTTTATCTGTTTGTCGTGAGATCTTTAGATACCAAATGTCCATAAAATTTTGAGTTGTTAAGACCGACCCATAGGCTTGTCATTAGACCTAAAGAGGTGTCCAATCATAACATATTTACTTGTACCGCATACGTCTAGGTTTGCAAGGTTCATGCGGATGCTGTGGTAACAAATAATATTCCAAATTCAATCATAGTACGAGTTTTATCTAATTGCAACAAAAGTTTGAAACGAACAAGATTCCGAACTTTATTTAGCATGAATTCATTTAACATCTTAGGACTCCATGAAGTCGACTTCCGAGTGACTATATAGACATTGACGTTCCTTATTCGAGTACAAACTTGTAAAGTGTCTTTCGAATTGGTTCGCGAACGTTCGTTGTCTAGACAAGTGTACTACAAACAGTAATTTACGGAATGACTTTGATTGTTACTAGGAAATCAAGCATCATTGCAAAACAAAGTACTCTGCTCACCATGCTGTATTTTGCGGCTTGCACTATTTTGTAGACTGGGACCACCTTTACCTGCGTACTGTTTTACTGACCATTGATTTTAGTAGAACCAACACCAATGAATTACTTGACTTGTCCGGGGAATGACCGTTTTTGCCAGTTACAACACAACGCAACTTTAATATTTACGTCTAGTGTATTCGCGCACGCCAAAGATCCAAATCGAAACCAACTCGCGCAACCCATTGTGTATGTACGGTGAGGCTTCGCAACCACCTGGGGTTAATCACAGATGCGTTCAGTAAAATCGCACGTGCCACATTTTGTGATTGCTTTGTCCAATCTCACTTCAATCTTCTAGAGTGTTCTAAAGTACAAGAGCTCAAATATTCTGCTTTGAATTAAATTAATTGTTTTCAAATCAGTATACGTGGACATCCAGTTTTACTTCACATCGCAGTTGTCATGTTCTCTTCTCCAACCAGATCTGAACTGCTAAATTTCAAAGTGCCGAACTGCTATGATGACAAAGTATTTGACATTGAGTTTTGCCCTTTCCCTGACATTAGTGTATGGACTCATCAAACTGGAGCATGAAGAAGAAAGTCGGAGCTTGTCCATAACTAAAACTAAGCTGCTCTCTGTTTTTGATCACTGCATCGTGTTTGTCTTTGACTGGGATTTGGAGGCAGACAACTATGCTAGAAGCTCCACAAGCTATTTACTCTTCTTCTCACAATCCCTCAGCTGCTCCATTACTCTTGACACTTTCTCAGCATACAGAAACAGGTCAATCAGAAATCCATTTTTTGATCCGAGCTCTATTAAACCAAATTATCTCTTTACCAAGCACACAGTTAGCCTTGTAAACATACACGCCTCAGTCTTCGTTCTAAGAACGTTCCTAAACCTCGCTACTATTCTTAGTAACTATAACATACCTTTTAACTATGTTCTGTTCTTCATGAGCTCAGCGGAAGCTTCGTCAGTAAGCAAGCGGTACTTGCTTCAGTTAATCGTAGTTAATTCACCGGCAGCGTATATTCTGGTAGTGGACGATGGCGTTTATCTGATTGGTTTAGCACATCTCCTACAATCAAGAAAGCATTCGTTCCAAGTAGCTACTTTAGAAGGTGCTTATATTCGTCAGCTTCAGCAAACTATTCTTTCAGATCTTCAACAGAATCGAGCTGGCGCCTTTTGTTTGGATCCTATTTTATCGTGTCAATTCGGCTTGCGAATTGTTAAGCCAAATATTTGCGCAGCCAGCTTGCTAGGCGAACATTTTAACTTTACATATTGCAGGATTCATTATTACAATGACGACCAATGCGGGGTCGGAACCAACCTTATTAGTCAATTCAGAGTCGACCAGATTCTTTACAATAATCATTATACCAGAGTAGACTCCGTTAACTTTGACTACATCAGTTATGCTGTAGATTATTATGAGCACAGTTTTATTTGCATCGTCCAAACTCGCATGAAAGGCTTGGCAACCTTTGTTCAGGCTTTTGACCTTTTGACTTGGATTATTACCGCAGTAGTCTGCATCTGCTTGACAGCAGCAATAGCTGCTATGTCCACTGTAGAAGGCGCAAGCTTGGGTACCAAATTGGAAGGATCTGCTGCGGTTGTTCTCATGCTACTGATCGATCGGTTCTATGAATATGGCGGAGTAATACGTAACGCTTCGAGGCAGATTATATTCGTTCTGTTTCTCTGGGCGTTTGGTGCACTCATGCTGAACATGTGCTACAGTGGAGGGATGGTGAGCGAGCTTACTTCGCCTTCTATTCCAAAACTGCCTAAAGATATGCGTGATCTCGTAGAGGGAAACTACACAGTACTATCCAACGCTAATTTTATCAGCGAGATAAATAACACGTTGTTCCCTTATCAGTCTTATTTTGACCACGTAATTGATGAGTATTTTAAAGAATTTTCTGAGGAAAACGACACACTGTCATTACTTTTGCCTAAATTTAAAAGTCTGATAACTTTTGTATCAGACGTTTACATTTTAAGGCAGCAAAACGAGACAAGAATGGTGCAAGTGTTTGCTGCCTTAATTCAGGACGTTAAGGCAACTCGGATACTGCATGGCTTACAAAAACTGACCGGCCGCACCTTTTCTTGTGGAAGCTTACCTCTTTTTAGATACCAAATTCCTATTGGTATTAGATCCAACTTCCTTTCACCAATGTTCCAGAGTTTTTTCGCCAGAATATTTCAGTCTGGAGCATACGAGTACTGGCGGGATCAACATTTCGCTCAATGGGTCTTTTCGAGGGTTCTTAATTTTTCCATATCCAAAGGGAAATTTGGACCGCTGGAAGTAAACAAAATAAAACGAGCAGCTATATGGCGCAGTACTAACCCACTTTTAAATGATGAAACTGCCTGGACTGTGCTGACAGTTGAAATCTTGAGCCCAGTGTTCAAGTTATTTTTCATAGGCGCCTTCGTATCTTCGACTGTCATGGTCTATGAAAGGTTTCCTCGGACGTCAGCGTCATGTGTATTTCTTGGCATGGTTGTCAATGCTGTATTCAATGTGTACGGCTTGCTCTGGAACCTAAAAGTTTCCTTCAGCAGAGCATGTTCATTTAAGAAGCGCCACGAGGGATTGACCGCTGTCCGTTTCGTTCAGCAACTTAGTGTTCTACACTCTCGAGAGTAAGTGCAATTCTTGCTACACAAAAAGGTTCGGGTGGCCACGTTGAACATTACAAGTGTTTTCTGCTCGCTGTGTAGCAGGTAGCAAAATATTTTTAAAAGTTTGAGAAAGTCATAAAGTTACACTTTCTGTTAATTTTGCTGTCAAACGATCTTGCTGGTTGAATATTTTATGACCTATTGTGTGGTTCTTCTAAGGGAGTGCTAGTTGTGAGCCAGGTCTTAATGCTCTAGATCATGATATTTCAAAAAACACATACTGTGACTTATTTTCACTGCAAAGTTGATAAAGCTTGTTTTGTCTGTAGCCAATATGAATGTCAAACAAAGGAAAATGTGCTGTTACAGTTGCACCTAAAAGTACGCTCATCAAACCAAAGCACATTGATTTTGTTAACCATAGTGATTTTCACAGTTCCCGTTCCCATGAACTTGTATGTGGCTTCAATTTGATGCCATGGGATCCAATGACACACAGTAGCAGATTTGTTCTATTGAGTTGTGTTCTAGGTTGTTCTATAGGTTCACCTCTTGAGAGCAACCGAATCAGTGGTTTCACTGATTAGGATATGCAAGGAATACTCTTAAGAAATTTGGAGGCCTTGCTCGGAAAAGTGGAAGCTAATAGCCAATGTCAAATTTCAAGTGACTGCACTAAAAGATCTGGTGGCCAAAGAAGAATGGCAGGAGCCCATTGTTCAGTCTTCAACCAATCGAACGATTGCGGCAATGGAAGGGGATGATGTAGAGATCTGCTGCTTCGTTGGTGGGACGTGAGTGAAGCTCGTTTGAAAAATCAGTGAACTTCACGGTCTCAAAATTGATTCCAAAGTTTGTCCTTACTTTTGGACAACACTTGCAGGGTGAGCTGCATATCACCCTCAACCTTGAACATGAAAGCCCAGCAGTTGTGCACATAAAAGCAGTCATAGTGTAAAGTATTGGAAAAATTGCTTGTTTATAAATCGTCAGACTATACAAACCGGAGCATGGCGTATCACTATACGTATTAGCCTTTCACACATCACCTACTCCTCCGCACTCATCATTACTCTGCTCGCTGTCGTATTAAAATTAACTACTAAAAACTCGTTGCTTTATGAAAACAAAATCTAATCGGCAATTGGATTGCGTGGCCTGACTGTGGAAATCGCAACTTGGATGAAGTCTCCTAAAATTGATCAGTCGGTATTAATCAAGCTCACGCATAACGCTGATTTCAGGGGGCTTACTCAGTTGTATCTTGGAATGCTGCTGCTGAGTTACGTATTCTGTCCACCTTCCTTGATTTAAACTAAAATTAGCCGCATTAGAATTTGTGAGAAACTAAAAATAAAATTTGTCATAATGTAATCTAATTAAGGCAAGGAAGAATTTTAGGGACTCCTGCCGCCGGTAGTAAGTACAGAGAAGGGAAACCTTAAAATAAAGCCCATGTAGCATTATGTGTCATTCAAGAAAGGATCTCGAAGATGGCGGATGAGTTTGCAACATGTACATAGTGAGCTGAAGAAATAAATGTGAGAGGCCCTTGGCGTGCGTGTATTTTCCTGCATATGAGCTCATGATGACAAAAATTCCGTCATATGCTTAACTTGTGAGTCGCAGACACCATGAATAAAACATGTCAGAACATGATACCTGCTCATGCTCGTATGACTACCATTTTTGTGAAATTGAGGTCATTACCTTGTGGCATTAAAGCCCAAGTCATAATTTGAAACCATGAGAGAAGGGTATTAATAGCCCTTATCTGTAGGGACGACTGAAGAAATATTACATCATTTCCGAATTTAGGGCTTGAAATAACTCCGAGTTAAAATTACAAAGTACAAGCTTCAGTGAAGCTATAATTTACTGTGAGATTCAGCTCCGAGGTCAAGTGTTCCACAAATAATACAACCCATACGCTTGAAGTCTGCTAGGGTAACACAGAACGAATGGAGAGGAAGTGAAAGGGGAGAACCTTGCAGGAACAGGTTGTCCGAAAACGGCGCACATGATGTAACCGACACATAGATTTCCTCGAGTTATGATCCCCCGCGGACTGTACTTTTACCTCCTAAGGGCTCAAGTGTACATTACGTGTGTCAGTGCTCCTCCAAATACCACAAGTGCTTATATTTAACCTCGGGAATAAGAACGAGCTGTGTTTGCTACTGCATAATCGGTGGCTAAGTATTACATTCCACACTCAAACTCTCTCATTTACGGTGAACTTGACGTGCTTGGAGAATTCAGCGGCTGTCCTTTTATAACTTTATCATATTGTGGCGTTGTTATGGGAATCCGCCACTCGCATCAGTTAGCATGACAGAACCAAAGTATATAAACATTTACTCTGGCCTTCTTCCTCCTTAGTTTGTGCTGTATAACTGGGCTACTATTATTGTTTGTTCATTCACACAATAAATTCTGCTGAAGTCCAAAGTCTTTTGCAGCAAAGTCGTAATTAATCATTACTTTGCGTAGCTTTGAATCACTTAACCGGTGAGATGGATTGGTTCATCCTATTTGTCCTTTTCATTATTTTCAATCTTGTCCTCGAGTTAACATGTTTGATCCTTTTGGTCACAGAAAGTGTTTACTTGCAAACCAGCTGCGCCTTTGTCATCTTCGTACTTCTTGTTACGCTTAACATTTACTTGCTCAAAAAAATGAAGCTGTTTGATCGAGTAGACAAATTTACCGATGGTGACACGACGAACGTAGTGAGTGCAAAGAATACTGACGAGCCGGATGTATTAATGGAAATTTGGACATCACGCTCATTGCATAATGGGAACCATGAGAAAGAGGTGAGTGAATTACAATTAATGGTACAGGGTGTCTTTAATTATGCTGGGCCATGTAATGCTGCAGCATTATTTTGAGTAGAGCATATGATTCATACACCAAATTGTAGAGATCAACCAGGGGAATTCAATGGAACAGATATTTTTGCTAATTGCTCAATCACTTTTACGTAATTGAGCAATTAAAAATGACAATTTCGCCATAAAGTAAAACCCCCCATGGCACAAATGAAGGCAGATCCTCCTAGGTTGCCATTTACACTTGTTAAGTTGTCAGGCTCAGGCTGAGTCAGGCTCAGCCTGAGTAACTCACAACCAAAACGTCGTCTTTCTCGCGACAAGAGTAAACTCCCCTGCGGCGCTTCACACAACGTTCGGCCATGACAAGCGCAATCATGGCCGTTAAGCATACCGTCATTTTTAATGTGTGCGAGGAGGAATGAGCATCTTTTGCATTACAAAGGAGCGTAGCATCGAATTCATTTAAAATTATTTAAAGTGAATTTGGAAAGCCAGATTTGTTTCTTCAAGAGAGTAAGTGTGAGCCTTTTTCAAGACTACTTATTTCTGCAAGTGACTGATCTACCTTTGGCGTACAAAGTTGAGCATCTGGAGGAAGATTCGTTGGGCAAAATGAGTTCCCACGGTAATTATTTTAATGCATATTACAATTCATGCGCATGCAGTGAGGAAATAGTTACAGTAGCAAAACCGAAGTCTCCCATCTTGCATCGTCATGAAGGAATATGTTCTTACTCTTCAAATCCCGGTGAATAATATTCTTTCTGTGTAAATATTCCATCCCTTGAGCCACCTGTCTTGCAATGTCCAGCACAGTAAATATGGGAAACGCTGCTTCCATAATATGAATGTGTCTATAAAACGTGGATCTCTCACACCAGTCAGTGCAAATGGGTGATTTAATTTCCTATCATGTACTTAATATTGATTTGGGGTGATCGAGATTACCATGGGGAAATTCAGACTCCTATGAGTAACAATTCGTGAAACGTACAGTAATCTGAACATAGTACGTCAAACTTTTTGAAATGTTGGCTGTGCATACATTTGTACTACAGTATCCTGTATCATGAGTTTCAGGGGTCAAAGGTACCCCTGCTTCCTGCTAGGGAAGTTCGAATTCCGTTTTCCGTAATAGTGCGCAAGCTTGCCCACTGACATTTTTGAAAAATCACGATTTTTGTCTCCAGATTCGTGTTCTGCGCGTAATAATGAGGGTGGGTTCACGTTGCAGCGTTTTCGAATCAAGTGGAACTACACAGAAATAAATGCCTCGATATAAATTCTCAAATATAATAGCCTCGCTAACCATGTATATGACATATGTAATTTGGTGCAAATTAGAATTAATTCCATGAAATTCCCATAATTTCCAGAATTTAAGAAACAAATTCTTACATATTGAAATAAATTGAAATATATTCCGGATAATTCAAATAAATTCAGGATAATTCAAAAAAATTCAGGATAATTCAAATAAATTCAGGATAATTCAAATAAATTCAGGATAATTCAAATAAATTCAGGATAATTCAAATAAATTCAGGATAATTCAAATAAATTCGGGATACTTCAAATAAATTCAGGATAATTCAAATAAATTCTAGATAATTCCAATTAATTCGAGTTTTTTCAAATAAATTCAGGATAATTCAAATAAATTCTAGATTATTCCAATGAATTCGAGTTTTTTCAAATAAATTCAGATTATTCAAATACATGTAAATAAATACGGGACAATTCAAATAAATTGAAACAAACATGGGATTATGAAAATATTTTAAAAAATAATGGATTATGGAATAAATGAAGGATTATGAAATAAATTGAAATATACTCGTGCATGCACAAATACATCCAAAAAACTTCAAATAATATTTCAAAAGTTGAAATTAATTCCAGAAAATTTTAAAAATTCTAAATATTCAAATTAATTACTAAAATTGAAACAAATTCTAAAGAAATTGTAGAGAAAATCAACCGTTCATAATTATTTCCAAAATTTTCAAATAAATTCAAAGAAATTTAAAAATACCCCAAATTATTCTTTTAAATTATTGTTTCCATTTCAATACTCGCAAGGAACTGTGCTGCCGCTGACCGTCTTGGAATACTTTGCGACCCCGAAGCCAAGGCTCTGCCGATTGATAAATTTGAAGACACAAGAGGACAGCATTCAGTGAGGCGAGCTTTGTTTGCCGACAGTGCTATCGATAGCTTCAACATCTGCAAGCCACATTTTTTGGCTTTAGCGTTCAGACGCAGAGGCAAATGTGATGGTCCGCATACTCCTGCCATGAAGACCCGTCTTCATACCATTTCGTTGGAAGAATATGTTTATTCGTCAAAACAAAGCGATGAATCGCCAGAGTTGAAGAGCTTTGTCTTGGAGCCCAACAAAGAGCTGTGTCAGCCTTGCTATGAGTTGTACTCGGAAAAATTTAAGGGAATAGAAGAAAGTCTCCCATCAGATGCAACAAGTGGCACGGACGCTTCAGGGTCCAACTATTCACCGCAAAAGCGCCCCAGATATGACACTCCGAAGGACACTGCGATTGCCGAGTTTGACAAACTTTTAGGAGCTATGAATATAGCTCCACTTACTTGCTGAGTACTTCAAAAGACAAAACAATGAAAGACAAGTGCAAATTCTTCGTGAAAAATTGGACCAAATTTGAACAGTCGCGTTAAAGAAAGCAGGAAACATTTCTCCAATTGTGGAAGAAGAAGGTTTTTCTGTAAATGAAGCTCGCACTGCCGTGAAAGAAGTCAGAGAAATAACAGCAAAAATGAAAAGTCACATAGAAAATGACGATGTCAGTATTGACCTAAAGGTTCAGCTAGCCAGCTTGTGTCCTACGGATTGGAGTGAAAGGTCAATACGGGACGAAATTGGAGTTTCCAGCTACATTGCAAGACTTGGGAAGCGATTGACTACTTTTGGAGACAGTCTACCGAAACAAAGAATTGGGAAAAGTGAAGTTCTCATAGGAAAAATTGTGGATTTCTGGCGTCGGCCTGACGTAAGCAGGGAGCTGCCGGGCAAAAAGGATTACCGACGTGTGCGATCGCCTGATGGGGGTTGGGAGAAACTGCAGAAGAGACTGCTCTACGTAACCTACTCTGAGGCTTACGAAGCATTCACGGGTACTGGTAGATCACGTGAACGTGAACTTGGAGAAATTCTTTCTCCGCATCAAGACGAAGAACTCGAACAACTGCTATTAGAAGAGAAGCTGTCGATTTCAACATTTGTCAAACACAAGCCACCAGAAGTCGTTCCTATGTCAAGACAAGGACAACACAATGTTTGTGTTTGTCGCTACCACGAGAATGTTCGTTTGACTTGTGAAAGAATAGGACTTAGAGACATGAAGAAACTCATGTCATTGCTCGTTTGTTCGTCAGACGGAGACTTCAAGAAAGACTGCCTGTAACTACGGTGTCAAGAGTGCGACAGTTACTCCTCAATTCTTGAAGAGTATGTGTATGAACATTTGAATGGAAAGGGTTTGCTAGAACGTGAGTTCACCGTTCAACAATGGGAAAGGACCGATGCTACCGGCATTGTGACACATTGCGTGAGTGGTGGTGACTATCCACAGTTCCTAGCGCAGCACATGAGAGACCTCTTGAAGCACCATTACGTTACGAAGAAACAAAATGACTTCTTCCAGCAAGCAAAGGACGAACTAAATGATAGCACAGGCGTCGTTGTGGTGGACTTCTCAGAAATTTTTTTACCAACTTATCAAAATGAAATTCCTGCAATGCATTTCGGAGCTAATCGCACAAAAGGACAGACTACTCTTCATCCAATTGCTCTGCACATCCGTCGGAATGGAGTACCGGTGTGCAAGTCATTTTGCATCATCACGGACTACATGGATCATACTCAAAATGCAGTTCACAAGTTCATTGCCGTCTTTTTAAAGCATGTCAATGAACATTATCCTGAAATTACTCGATTTAAGTTTTTCTCAGACGGATGTGCTGGCCAGTACAAGTCAGTGAAAGCGTTCAAGAACATTGCTGTATTTTCCAATGACTACCCGGGATTGAACATTTCTTGGTCTTATTTTGCAACTTCGCATGGAAAGAACACTTGTGACGGAATTGGAGGATACATGAAGCGGTGCGCTTCAGACGACGTGTTACGTCAGAGTGTTGTCATCAGAAATGGCAAGGACCTTTACGATCACATTATCAAGAAGATCCCTACACTGACTTGCTTTTACTTAAACAATGCTGAAGTCGAAGAGTACATCGTGGACAAGAAACTGAACGACCGCTACGAGAAACTGGAGTCAGTTCATGGAACTCTTGGTATACATCATGTTGTGCCATGGGAAGATGATTGCGGTGTGGACCTTTTTGAGGTTGGATCTGATACTGTGCCATTTACAAGACACAGATTCGGCAGTAAACCTCTCTGTGTCACAGACGACTTCCTTGGAACAGTAGTTGCATGTGTGTATCAAGATGATTGGTTTCTTGGAGAAGTTTATAGCATAGATCCTGAACAAGAGGAAGCGTACATCAAATTCTTCAAGAAACCCAACAAAATTGGTAAAATCCAACGGGGAGGAAAAGGTGACGAATGTTTTGTACCATTTGGACGATTTCTTGAACGAGTCGAAGTTTTTGAGGAAACTACTGGCAGAAGTTGGAAGCTCCAGGGAGATTCATCTAAAGTTATAGCGGATTTGGACAGAAAACTTGAGGAGTTTTTCAGAAGGCAGTAAATTGCTATTCGTTTTTTGACGGTAATATAAATACGTTCAACTTGTCTTCGTCAATCATCAGTGAATTAACTGTAATAGTATAATTTTGTATTTTCAGATTAACAAGAAGGAAGGAAGGAAGAAGGGCGGGCGGGCGGGCGGGAGAGCAAGGCAGTGGTTAGTGCAGTTTTTATGAAGCCTGACAATGCTTTTGTTTTCTTGCCTTCCCGCTGTAATCGTTCGTCTAAGGTTGAACTATTATCGTCATACTTGAAATCTTTGAAGCAAGGATCCAGCAAAATTATTAGTTCATTTCTACTTTTCTTTTCAGTATTTTTGTTACTTGTATATTTCTATTAAGTGTTTTTGTTGTTTTCGATTGCTAAGTGTTGTTTCGTAGACAGTGTTGTTGTTAATTTGGCGTTATTCTGTATTAGTATAGTGTTATGAGTGAATGATTTTTTTTAATATTGTTTTTTACATTAAACAGAACACTGATATGAAATTATGTTTGTTCATAAACACACGTGACATCAATTAAACATTAAAACAGAAACATAAGTACATATGTTAAAACAGAAACAAAAGTACATATGTTAAAACAGAAACATAAGTACATATGTTAAAATATAAACATAAGTACATATGTTAAAACGGAAACATAAGTACATATGGTCAAACATTAACATAAGTACATATGTTAAAATATAAACATAAGTACGTATGTTAAAACAGAAACAAAATTGCATATGTTAAAACAGAAACATAAGTACATATGTTAAAATACAAACATAAGTACATATGTTAAAACAGAAACATAAGTACATATGTTAAAATACAAACATAAGTACATATGTTAAAACAGAAACATAAGT
>JAQIWI010001510.1:0-16034 GCA_034698825.1 Deuterosminthurus bicinctus | reverse complement strand
TCTAATAAATTAGCCTACTGTCATGGGATGAGCTCTCATTCTTTCTTTTGTCTATATATTCTAAAACAGCACATGAGGGTAAAACTATCAGCTTCCTCATCATCATAATATCTTCTCATATACGCAGGTACAAGGATTAGAAAATCAAGCGCTTGTACTCACACGCAGGTGAAATTGTAGCAGCACACACTTGCTATAATAATAAACACTATACGGGGTGTTCTCAATGTACATCTAAATTACTGGAGAGCACCTCGGTCTCTGTGAACAGTCAGTTATATCATCAGCTCTGAGGTCTAAATCTAAATATTTCTAGTGCATAATCAATGTGCTCACTAAGCCTATACGTAGTATGCAGTGTGAGTTTTACAATCCTCTACAGACTATGATGAGAATTATTCATAATGATGCTTATACTTTCCCTGTCACCATTTCGGATAATAATTCGAGTTAGTTTCTTCGTCGTCATGACCATGTTCGACATTGTTATTATTATTAGTTATCATCCCCAAATATGCTCCACCCCCTCTCATATATATTACCTTTACCCTTCTCTGTCCATCTAAATGACAAGTGTCACAGAGCATGAGAGAGTCAAGTGTTATTTTTCCGTTGTTCGATTGTCTAAAAGTGATATATTTCATGTTAATTTTCACTCATCAAGATGTCCATGTATTGTTTCACATCATGTCATATATATTTTTCTATCTACATATATAGTAACATAAATTAATGTGATAATAGTCTCTTTCATTCCAAATATAGCAATAATTTCGCCCTCAAGTTATCATTTTTTTTAAATAATTGAACAGCAACCATCAAGATTTAACTTCTTCCGTCCCATGTATAGTACAATAATTCCTCCATCATGGACTTTTTTCATTGTTTGAAATAATACATCTTAAAATATTAATATTGTTGTATATATTATTATATTTAAATAGTCTTTGAGTTTACAAGCTCATGTAGCTTTTTTTTCCTTCTACACAACAACTATACAGTAGTGTGTTTGGGACGTCCCTGCTAAACGTGATCTATGGATGAATCCCAGAAAGACAAGCTACATATTTTAATTTTGGGCTGAGGATCTTCTTTGAAACTACAGAGTTTGACTCGTTGAAAGTGTATCGAACATGATAACATCATCCTATAGTTTCCTTTATAACATACGGGTGAGTACGTATGTATATAATTACGTGAGCTGTGTAGGCTACGTCTAATATGAGATTATATATACTCTAAGACTAATTAACTGTGAGTATTCATTACATTGTTATCATTATAACTGGTCCTGTTATAAGAATGACGACTGGAGGAAATAGAGGAGGACACTATACTGACAAGCGGAATGACTACATAAACCCTGTGAGCTGTGTAGGCGAACTATTGACTTAAGGCTAAAAAAAACACCTATTGCAACTTCCTGTAAGATATTCATCCTGACAAGGAAGATATACGCTACTTCATCCCGTCTTGCTTGCATCACAAATCAGAATATCTTTGCAGACTCATTAAGGAAATGGCTACGCTGCTGTAATGGAGTGTGATGAAGAAGACAAGTTTATCCTATTAGGCTGACGTAACCTTGTATTACAAACAGGGGAAAGAATGAGGAAATTATAGGATTTTTCTACCATGATATATGATCCGTCATGTGGCTGTGAAGAGAGGATTTTTGACGTCCTTATTGATCACGTCGTGAGTGAAATAAAAGAATGTCAGGTGGATGTGATGAGTTAAGGAGGAAGGTACAGATTTTACGACCGCTACAGTGCTATATAAATTGCACAGATTTATCCTCCATATCTTTATTGTGTAAACAGTAGTGGGAGACAGATCTGCACGTCAAGGCCAGGACCATCCTTTTAGTGAGAAATATATGGAGATGAATGTGAGAGGAAGGAAGGGCAGATGTGGATTGAGTAGCAGTAGATAACGGAAGAAAAGTAGAAAGACTTTGCTCCTGTTCACTGGCTGGCTATGGTGAGTAAAGGTAAAACAGAAGTACATTAAGGGCGAAGAAAGCAACTCATATTTTTTCCCCTAGTGTTCCTATCATCACGTCAAGACAAGAAGACATTTTATCAGAGTGTGGAATTTGGGATTTGAATAATGGGACTTTCCACGCTATGCCGAGGGGCACATGGTTTTTAAGGGGATGGAAAAATTGAAAAGAAGGCGTCATATGTGGGCTTATAACAATTACAATGATGATTATTATAATTAGACCTTTTCGAGTTCCTACTTTGTACGAGTCTTGACATCACGAATTGACAAATGGAAGGTTAATACTTACGAGGGGTACAAGGGGAAGAACTTTCGTTTCATTGTTAACTTACAGAGATACCGAGGACCTGGACTTTTTGAGCTTAATAACAAGAACAACGTTGTGAATAGCTTAAATCCAATATACGTATGTATGTAGAAGCAGAAATCTAAGCATCTAGTCGCCATTTTTGCTCTAGCACACCCCATGATTTACAACAATCGTGAAAAAGCCTTGCTTAACTTACAGCACCGCTCAGAATTCTCTTATATTGTAGCAACATGTACGCCAGCGTATTGATTACGTAATACAAAAAGACATTTTCACTCTCTCTATCTCTATCTCTCTCGTTCTCATAATCATTAAAAATTCATACAGATTCTTGAAAACGGACGGTCACATGAACATGACCTCTCCGCCATCCTTCCGGACACACATTTGAGTAAGATTCATTGTGAATAAGAGATAAATTAAGTATAATTCTTCAAGAAACTGAGTCTTGTTAGGAGTATTTTTGAATACAATCCATTCATGGCAGCGGAGTTGAATAGCTGGATCATGAAGACTGATCTTATTCTTTGGAGGAGAAAGCAGGGAGGGCGGATGTAATTTCTCAGCCTTCCTGCCCGAATCTTCTTCCGTTCGTCTAGAAGAGCAGAAAGGATACCCTGGTTCTCCGTCCATCTTGTTTGGCCCTTCTGGCCATTCCAAACTGTCACATACTCCCATCCGAGCTCGTCCCACCCCCTCCCTTGGATTCACCACTGCCAGCGCCTCCGCCGACCTCCTCGCTATCCGACCGGCCAAATGGCGAATTTCTCCCACGAGGTGACAGTCCTCGGAAGTCCAATTTGTACTGAAAATACAATCAAATCATCATATCAGTTAGTCTTTACCTTTCAAAAATACCCCTCCCCCTCAGAAATGTAAGCACATACAGTCAATCTCAAGTGCTTGCTTTTCCCCTCTTACAATTTCTATAGATATTTTCTCATAGCATCATCATCATACCATGTTGCTTGCATATAATCTAAATTGCTTCCTCCACTAACAAGACGAGCGTAGCTAGTTACAAGTTATGGCTAGGCGCGGTTTTCGAGGAATGGAGAGAAGACCTTTGATGCAATCATCAGACAGAATACATTATATTTTCTCGTCATGAATTTCCAACACGATTAATATTACCATTCCATTCTTCGCTCGAAAAGATGTCTAGCAACTTGTTCTAGCTACGCTCCTCATTTATACCTCTGTCCCATCCCATCATCGTCTATTCCGACAACTTGTGTCTTCTAGACTAATAATTCATTCTCCTACGTGTGAGAGACTAAGACAAGGCATTTAGAAGCATCATAGGATTTTTTCTCTTCCCTTTCTTCTTCTATAATAATTACAAATGCACAAGAACACCTAAAACGGACGGACAAGACTACGCATGAGCTACAGACTAAAATCTAGCTCTATATAGCTAGCCATGAAATCCAGTCCGAAATCTTCTGAGTCAGTCCCTTATCTTTCCGAGGATACATGATGATGATGGTGAATCTTCAAGGAAAACTGATACTTGGAAGGATATAATCATTTATCTCCCCAGCACTGTAGAGTTACCCAGGAAGTGGGAGAATGATTGGCGAACACATTCCAACGGAGTAGCCGCTTCACACATCATCCGATTATCAATCGTATAAAGATGGAGAGACTGACTGAGAAATGGACTCGATTTCTACAATCCATTATTATTCACTAAAGGACTCACGATTACTTGCAAATTTTCACCACCACCGAACACAAATATCGTCGATAATGTTAGAAACATAGCTACAAACTAACATTCGATCACTGTACACTGTCAAATTCCACACCAATTTCCATTCATTTTACGCCCAAGATCAGAGTCAAAAGATTCCCATTGATTCATCCATCATCTTATCCGCAGATCCTGTGCGTGCTTTTTCCAATCGAATCGAAATCTATCATACTAAACGTACGTACTCCATCGTCAAAATCCTTTCTATTTGATTTCAGCGGATTGAGTGAAAAGGAGGATTTTTGAATCCTATGTCCAAATGCTCAGGATAATTTCCTCTGGTTTTCACCAGCACGTTTCAAACAGCTCATCGCAATTAATTCAGCCAGAACACGGCGAGAGTTCCAAATCTGAACAGAAAGAGTGGGGAAAACTGGAGAGATAATTGGCTTGATTAGGCGTCACGCGAGAGGCAATGTCTGTTGCGGTGGCGTGCATGGCGTACGGGGGCATGAGAAAACGAATGGAGGAAATTAGTGCTTTCATCTTGATTTTGCGTGATTAAAATCCAAAAAATAATTGCTCCTGGTGTTAACCATTCAATCGATCATTGGAAATCTTCTGATCCAACTAATGGCCATTGACATTGTTAGTTTTATCTCCACGAATCAGTACCAGGCTGTTCCATTTGTACTTGCGCAGCTGCTTGAAGTAAATCATTAAAGCTTGTGACATTGACAAGAACGGTAACTGGAAGTATTATCACCCAGAAGCACACAGTATTTGTCGCTCAGGGTAGCAGGTTTGAATTTACCATAAAATTTTAAAATGTGATAAAAATGTCTACAGTACTTGTCAAAACTTAAAGCCATCCAATATTAATATCTAAACATTTTGAGTCATTGCGCAGAGCCAATCATATACTATAACACGCAGTTTAATCTGCATAAAAGCTGCAAAAATGTCATCATTCAAATCCAAACCGCTAAGTCTTAATTAAATAACAATAGTAATAAAAAAAACGCCATGTGATTAAGCGGATGATCGATGTATGCAATGATTAAAGCAGAGGCAATCAGCAACATCGGCGACTTCTCCATATGGAGACAAACCGCTCTTAAGGTTCTTCAGCTACAGCATAAATATTAAAGTAGCCTCAAAGCAATCGCAACTGACCACCATCAGCATTGCAAAACACCGATTGCGGACTGGAAGGGAGGAAATAAAGGGCGGAAAATTGTGGCTTTTACTTTGCATAATTCAAGAGCACGCTTGTTCGGCGTGGCATTCAAATGTGCATGAAGAGATGAAGTCTACGGTTACAATATGTAAAGGCAGGCGGATATGTTGATGATGATGAGACATGCATTAAATGTTTTTCTGCCCACTTGAGTGCGCGGACGTGACAACCATGACTAGGATATCGTTAGCAATTTATGTGGTAATGGGTCGTAAAGCAGAACATTCCAGTGAGCACAGCAGTGAGAGATACAGAAAGACGGAGAGAGAGAGACAGTGTCTATCTCAATGGGCCAGAACTTGACGTAATCCTTTATACAGTCTCATTATCATTATTATCATGTAGTTTCTCCAAGCTTGAGCACCCCTGTGGTACAGTTCACAGAGTGAGTGCAGTCATCTCGTTTTAGCGGACAAGAGCTTGATTGGCCTCGTAATTGAATTGGGAAGGAATAATTTTGCACCACGTTCGGTCCACCACTTTACGTCAATTTCTATCTACTACGGATGATGCAGCACAGTTGTCTTGTAATTGGCTACGTGGTCAAGATTTTTTGTATTTTTTTTTACAAATTCATGTCACTCTTTGCTTTCCAACTTCCCACATGGACATCATCCAAGTAATAATGATAACAATAATGATGCATCTCACTCCCTCTTACTTGCTTTAGTATGCCATTTACGTGACCTCGTTCCGATGGAATCATCAATTACAAAACAGCTTTTCTCTCCTCTGTCTCGTCTTTATAGCTGCATTCTCCTCACGCTTTTACAAACTACTTCTTAAGGTAAAGACACACACACACAGAGGCATACACGTAAGCAAACTTGTCAAGATTGCTTTCTCTAAATTTTCTTTCTTTCTCTACTTTCTTCTTCTTTTGGACAACTACTTACGTTCACTCTCGGTCAATTTGCACTAACAGTAACAACTACGTGCAGGCAACAGGATGGGTGCAATGAGTACTACACACACGTCCAGATGCTATATAATGTGCGTACATGTGTAGTAGTATTAGAAGTAGAAGTAGTCTTTTAGCAGTACTAAAAACTAGGATCATGTCCCATTCCTCACAGTAGTAAATGTTCCATCCACATATATACACATACAGTAAAGCTCCACTTGTCTCCCAAAGTGGGCAACCTTCACTCTCGTTCATCCTCACTTTCTCCCTCTCACACTCTTCTTCCTCTTCTCCTCAGCGTTCCGTGTAACGTAAACGTGCCGTACAAATTGCACTTGACATGAGTAGTATATATCATGTTGCAATCCTTTAACTTCTCTACACACAGTCAAGTATTAGTGCCAGTCGGTATGGTTTCTTCTATGCTGTCACTCTCACATATACATTCTCGTTCAAAAATGCCCTAATTTTACATCACGTTATAGTGAGTGTGAGTGAGAGAGTCAGTTAGTGGTGTTTCTCAACAAATTTACGACTTTAACTTAGAACATGGCACCTTGAAATAAGGGTGTCATAGGAATCCTTATTGGTTGCATCATCAATTCAGACGATAAGGTCGGGGTCTGTCCGACTCCTTGTCACTCTGTGTCACTGTATAACAAACTACTGGCAGATCTAAACCGGAACATATTCTTTCTGCTCTCGTCTCCATGTCTGTTCTCTACACGGGAGAATAGAGAAAGAGAGAGAGAGGAAGAGTGCAGATATATGCTCTTTTCCCGTCCGGTGGACAAAGGGATGCCATCATTACATATTTATTATTGTAAGATATAGAAAAAGCTTGAGGATAGAAATGAAGGGATAGTCTAAAGCCAAAACAGGTACTTTTCTTAGCTTGTTCTTTTCGATTCGCATTAATTATTAACAGAAGTTTGGTTCCTTCTACCTTTCTTGAGTCAGGGTTCTCGCTGGAGTCAGCTGTAGTAAGCATATACTGAACAATAATAATGAAAAAATTTAATTCCATAGTCAAAATTTCCATTCGGATTATCAAAATTCGATCATTCACTCGATTGGAATACATCGGATGTATTCGCACTAAATTACACCGCCTTAAACCAGCTTCAAATGTAAGTGGGGCAGTGCTTCTCACGGCTATTTGATAGCGATGTGAGCACGACTCCGATGCATTGAACCGATGCTTGGAATCACATCAGCCAGGCGAGGACATTAAGCACCAATGCCATTAGATCCTCAGACTGGAGGTATCTATGGTTATGTAAATTTCGATTTCATTGCAAGTCCATATGCCACCAAGGACGAATGGAATGAATTTCAGCGGGTTGGTGCTGGTTGAAGGCGGCATGATATCAACAAACGGTACCAATCAGTAAGTACTGGAATCATCAAAAGCTGCAGGGACACGTATAGAGAGAGAAATTACATAAGAAGGTATGGAAAACAAGTGTATCCAAGTACTTAAAAGCTGCAGAAGAGGGTAAAAATGCATGTAGACTATAAATATAGTAATTCATAATGAAACTTCATTCGTATAAAGTACGAAAAGGTAAACATGGCAACCAGTAAGAGATTCCAAGTTGATAGAGATAAGGAAAATAATTATAGTATATAGAAGTAAGAAAGCTTTGGAAAAAAAGGGAATCTGAGAGCGGAGGAATATTTTTATATGGTCGATATTCCAGTGTAATATTGACAGATGTACAAGTAATCACATTGAGGGTTCTGCATAAATAAATAGCGAGTGGATCATGTCCTTCTGCTACTCTCTCAATTGTATATACATGGTTTACAAAATGATCTAATCGGTAAACTACATCTGCTGCTCTCCAAATTACATCCACTGAGTTATACGTACTTGTGTTGCAACGTGTGTAAGACACAGAGAGAAATGTGTGTACACTATGGATGATTATGATTACATGTGTCCACGAATATGCAGAGGAATGACAACTAGCGGTACTTACTTTGGAAGCACATTCGAAACACGTGGTGACTACTTTAGAGATCACATTCATAAGGTTCTTGGTTTCTTGAATGACGGAGTCCACTTTGGTAAACGTCGCCGCCTTCCCGACCGTCGGATTTTTCACTGTGAACTGAAGTTGTTGAACCCGAGTCGGTACCTCGTCCACTTTCTCCAACAGTCCTTTCTTCTCTACTCCTGTTGGCACCTGTGTAATTTCACATGATGATCCACTTTAAATCCTCCCTTAGCCATAACTTTAGACATTCAGCCTTCAACTTTGTTATATCTCTTGTCGACAAGACCTTACTCAGTCACACTAACGATAATAGTAATAAATTTCCTTGACGACTATTACACTCCTTCTCAATTATTATTCAAGCTGGACATAGCCGCTCTAAAAAAAAACTTCATGTCCGGAGAAGCTTCTTCCTCATTGTTTGTTGAGATGTCTCAGACATTTTTTACGCATTCACATGTCTTCCTCAATCCTTTACAGCCTTCTCAAAGCTCCTCAGTTCCTTTACATTATTATCAAATCGGTTCTACATTCCTTTACATTGTCAAATGGGCTCTCTATCCCGTGGCAATTTGATCCTATGGCCATCCCTTCCGCTCATGTGTCTTCTAGTCTATCAGTTTTGATAGGGGAAGATGCATCTTTGGATGCCTATGAACCGGAGGGAATGATAAAGACGAAGGAGGTAAAAAATGGGTCAGAGTTAGTTCAATTTCCGGGCTTGGAAATGCATAAGAAATCAGACAACGTGGCTCATAGGAGAGACAGGCGGAGGACGAGGAGGAGGAGGATGAAGAGAAGGGAAAGAGGAGGTGGACCTGTGCTATGCAAATTACCGCAGTCTTCCACCGCTGGAATAAGCCTTTAAGCAACTGATCCACTAGCATTTTCATACACTTGTAGTAACGGCAGGAGGAAGATCAATGCGGATGGTTGGTTACTACATGCTCCTTCCTCCGACTGCTGCTGCTGCTGCTGCATCCAGCAAAATAGCTTGAGGGATTCAATGTGTGTAGATCGTTGAGACGCGCGCGCGATGTTACTTGATCAATGTGTGTGCATGTGCTTTGGTGGAGCAGACGCGTACTTTGTAGTAAGGCTGCTATGGATGTGAAAGAGAGAAAGACATAGTTGACTTACCATGTAGGAAAACTGGCGGACCACTTTGTAGAGCCGGTTAGCCTCCTCGGCAAAGTACTCAGCCTGAGTAAATAGATCCTGAGTTGTTTTCAGGGGACCTTCACCTCGGGTAAACTGGTACATATTGTATGCCATACTGGACATGTTCTTGGCCCGTCGAACAATGTCATTATTCTCGTCGGAAAAATTCTCCTCGCCCCATTTCTCCGCCTCCGCCTCCAAGTCTGAAGTTATTAATTTCATTTCCAAACCACTCTTTGCAATCTTCTCTTGCTCCTGCAACACATAGTCAACACTTTGCTTTAGATCCGATCCCCAAAGTACTATACAGCTCACAGTTTTCCAACATTATAGCCGGGAAAAATAAAGGCCAACAGTTGGAAACATGTGCACTACTGTCTCACACTTTATACGCGGACGTCATCATCATTACTATCATAAGCGGCACGAGACCGTGATATTCCATCTGTGGGAAAAGTTAATGTAATAAAGATAGGAGCAAGTAGTGCAGGAAATAGGTAAAATTCTCTTCGCTTTTCTGGTGACGCTGCAAGAAAGTGAAAGAGAAAAAACGAACGTACGGGAGGGAGGGATAAAGGAAATATTATTTGGACTGTGGCAGAGGACGAGAGATAGCGGGAAGAGTGGTAGTAATAGTGCAATTTCTAACCCCGTATCTCACACACATACATATACACACACACATACACACAACAAGGTATTTTTTCCTCCGGAAACGACAGCTATTAACGTCCTCCTGCTCCCCTCCGCGGCGGCGAAGAAGGAAGAAGAAGATAAGGAGAAATGGACTAAAAAATCCAATGTGTTTCTGTCTTTGGCTGGCTATGTGCACAGTAATGTCTCTTTTTCTTCTTCACTTACAGTACTAGTCGTAGTAGACAAAAAAACAGTCGGGAATAGGAAGAGATAGGCGAGAGGGAGCGGAAGGGAAAGAAAAAGAGAGAGAAAAAGAATCTTACCTCGGAATCTAACTTGACAGGTTTTAAAGGTTTCTGCGTTGTACCATGTTTCTGTAATAGCAGTATAAAAATGCAATTAGATCAATTTACTTTTTCACCACGGCCATGGCACTACTAGGATGATGATCATGATATGGGATCTCATCTGGGGATAATATGGCAGTGCTGAGTGTAAAAATGAGCGAGATAAAAAGACAGGACGGAGCACAAGGACAAGCAGTATAGTGTGGCGTGGAATAATATGTTCTATTATATCTTTTTCAAATTTCCGTCATTTGAGTGAACAAGTCTAATTCGCGGGATACAGGGGGTCTCATATAATCATCACATGTAGTGTAGGTGTACAGCATGGGGCCCGTCGTTCTCATGAGATATTGCAGTGATGTGTTTGGAGACAGTTTTAACTGGCTTGGGGATTATGCTGCACAAGGCTGTGCCGTGAGTGTGGAACGTCGGGTACAATGATGGTTTATAGTGTAATGATACAATATTTCTCGTTATAATGGATACCCCAGTAGAAACTAAAGCTTGGTTTCATATTATAGACACTTCGTGCAACACAACAAAGTTGCCCATGTCGATGATGGGAACTCAAAGTAATTTGAATCCAGAATTCACCACAAAATACACCAGTGTAAACTCGTGGAAAATCCTGGAATTTTGGCCATAATGACATCTACCACACTAAAACTTTCCCAATGGCGGAATGATGATGGAGACTGTTATATGGTACACAAGAAGCAGTGATCATAATGATGTCTGCTGTCACTCCAAGTGCAGCAACGTTCCTAATGATGGTGTGGCGGATACAGCAGTAGCCATAATGATTACGCCTGAAATTGCAGTAAAGCTCACAATCCAGCTGTTGCATAAATCCTTAACCAGGGTATTACATATTCTATGTACTTTGGGCTCTCCCTGTACGTCCACAACTGCTAATAACAAAAGCACATCTCCACTCTTCCACCACATAGCTAAATACAATGTAACCCATGATTTCCCACGCTCTGGAGGAAGCCAGAATAATAACGTAGCTACCGACCACGACACCGCTCGTTACTTCTCATAAAAACATGAGCAAACACTTCCCATCATGATTGTCCCGTGGAAAATTCACGTACAGTGTCACCCATAAAGCTTGCCCTCATTTTCCACAATGGCAACAATAAAGCCCCACATTCAAATATATTAATACCCATAATGATACATACATTTTTGCAAGAGAATATAAGTTCTATCAAGTGTTATTTCTCGTGTTCTGAATACAATGGAACATACAAGGGCAGGTGCCCACAATAGAGAAAAATACCGGCCCTTTATATGTGATATGGAATACAAAACTATGTTGTTGGCAAGGGAGGAAGCCGTAGATAATAATTTTGGTGGAGAAGGACAGGGATTTGTAGACGTGAAAAGCGGAAGATGACAGAGGATGGGTGACTTGTTGAGCGAGAATTGGAGACGCCTTGTCTGTGCTCCGTGGAAGATGATAGGAGCGGTTGGAGGCGGAGGATTTGGAAGCAATCACTTCCAGTCCTGCTGGTTAGTGGTGACATAATAATAGCAGTGCCGGAAAATTCCATAGAAACTTACACCAGGTCGAGGAAGAGACATGTAGACCTGTTTGTCTGCTGCTTTGGCTCTACAAGCTTCCGCAATCTCATTCGTCAGCCCTTCGCAGTCCGTCGTCAGAGACTGCCACATATCCACAAACACCTCCAGATTCTCTTTGGCTACTTTGGACGTGGGATTTGAACACAGAGTTCGAGCAGCAACAGCTAGCTGTGGCCCGTAAATTTTCAGATTAATTTCAGCGTATTTGGCTTGTACATGAAGTGAGTCCGTTGGGCTGATGTGTCGCAGTAGTTTGCACACCTGTGAAATACGCACGCAGACAATGTCATCTTCTTCGTCATAAATAACTTAAGATGAATGGTGAAAGTCAGAGTGAAAGTAAAAGGCTTAGAGAGAGTTGCGAGAAGAAGGTGAGAATGATGAAAATATTGCCAACGGGAGAAAGGCTAGGAAAATAATTAGGGAATCCATTGTAGTAGAAAGGAGAATGGAGTAAATACATATTAAAGACTTTACCTCTTGGGAATGTTCTAGATATTCATTAAAGTGCTCCGCTACTTCTTCAAGGCGTTCAGAGTCCGTTGTCAGAGCCGCATTTCTCATTACCCCCACTACCTCGGAAGCGTCTTTGGAAGAACTGATCATATCGTAAGCCTGTATAAAGAGAAAGAGCCGAGCCCGAAGAAGAAGAGAACAGAGTGAATTTAATTAGTGATTTATCCAAGCGAGAAGAATTAATGCCTGCTATAGACTATACAGATTGAGGACCTCCATCTGTATAGCTAGATGATGAGTGAGTACCCCCGGCGGTGCCTCTCTTAAAATATCAATATAAAAGAAGACAATCGTGCCATTGACTCACTTGAAGTATTGCAGTCTCCTGTAATTGAGTACCAAGTTCCTGTACGGACTTGAGTGTACCCTCAGTAGCTTGTTCCAGCTCAGTGGAGAGGCAGTCTTTTTGTTCTTGGTGCTAAAAAGCAATTTACGTCACAACCTTGTCATTATACACTTGAAACACACACAAACACGCACGCACGCCTTGCTAAACTCAGTCCAAGGTAAACAGAACATGAGATAGATGGTTTGAGAAGGGATTAAAAATAGACACGCTCACACATCATCCTCATTCTCTCCTTTCTATAAATTTTTTTTATATATAATGCGAAAAACCCAAGACTTACAAGGGTGAGGGCACTCCCTTGCGACGTCAGACCGACCCTGAGCAGCTGGTTTAGCTGCAACCGCACGCGATCGCACAGTAATAAAATATTCTCTCGATGATCGTGGCTAGTGTAGGCTGAGTCCGTGAAGTCCTGAAAATTGTACAACATATTATGCATGTTGAAAATCCAAGTATTATGAAGCCTTTTTCCTAGCATCATAACAAACTTTATGTCTTCCTACAACGACAACAACAACAGCACTCAATTGCACTTACAAAGATATCACGCAGTTGGATTTATATACAAATAATCCTACTCGGCATTACACAAAACAACACACACACACACTTCACACACATGAGAATAAAATTGAGAGCATAAAACTCACTTGTATTCTTTCCAAAACTAATTCCAACGTTGCCGGCAGCTGCTGTCTTGCTGTTGGCCCCACCATGGACATTTTTGTCGCCTCCACCTGGTCCATGAATCTTTGAAGGATGGCATTGAGCGACTGATTCCCTTCCCAGTCATCCTGTGTCACAATCAATATTCCAACTTGTCTTAGCCTCTCTTCATTTCAGCATTTTTTTCAATATCATTTGCAAGCATATGAACAGATTGGTGGCGTCGCTTGGAGCACTTTGTATGTGACGGCTATTAAATCTAAAGCAGCGTAAGGTGTGGATGATGGGGCGCAGGCTGTTATTATGCATGTCAAGTTATGACTGCCATAGGACCACTGCAGACAATCACTGAGGGTGATCCTTTCACCATGTAATCCTCTCCTGCTCCTATCCTCTTGTCAAAGTCCCAAAAATGAATCCCTCAAACAGCGCACACGTGGTGACTACATGGAATGTTTGTAGAGAAAAAACGCACAAATGCATGTACATCCAAAGACGAACATGTACTTGGGCGCAGAGGGAGATAGTACGAGAGATTCTTTTTCTGGGTCCGTCATAAAATTAAATTTGACGAGCAAATAAATTTATGCTGGAGAAAAAAGAGCGTCGGATGATGTAAGGAGGAGAAAGGAGGAGAAAATTGCGGAAAAAAAGAGGTAGACTCGAAGAGAATAAACAAGATGTTTCTTCAATACATTTCACTCTTTCCCCTTTGCCCCACCCTAGACTTTGCTTTGGACTCAATCTTCCTCACGACCTCTGTTTCATTTTTCCAGCCCTTTTGCATCTGTCTGTCTGTCGGTATGTGTGTGTGTATGTTTGAGGAAGAAAGTTTGACAAGAGGCCAGTACGTGCCTTAGTTTACAATTCTAAAAGCGTCAGGGTCGTCCACAGATCTCATTTTCCTTTTAAAAAATTTGAATTCATGTCCTCAGCTCGACTTATATGCGGGCAACAAGGCCCCATCAACTTTCTCATGTAACCTCTTTTCCTTTCTCCTCCTTTTCCCTTCATCTCACTTTCTCTCTTTCTCCTTTCTCTTCCTCTTACTTCTTCATCCTTGAGCCAATTAAGAAACTCATTGGACAGGACTGAAGAGTAGAAATTCTGAGGGTGGAGTGATCTATTCCATTTCCAGCACATGGAATGGACCCATAACAGATTTTTATAAGTGGGTCAAAACTTTAACTTGTGAGTTGTTGCTGTTGTTGTTATTATTACTAGTCCTCTCCTTCTCTACTCTGCTCCTCCTGATAATCACTGTGAAGGATTTTCACATAAGTCGGCCAAGAACTTAAGAAGACAAGGGCTTTCCTTTTCTTTTTCCCTTCCTTCCTCCTCCGCTTTTATGGGACCATACAGGAGCTCACAAATTACCTCAAATCATCCCATTGTTCTCAAATACACAAACAGAGTCAAGATAGGACTATCATAAGATTAAATGGCCCTCCCTAGCTACCACCACCTTCCTTTCACTGCGAACAAACAAAGTGAGAAGTTATGGCCGGGACAAGTGCACACCACGGAATACTCATGTGTACGAAACCAAACATACCCTTGCATACTTTATTACAAGTGAGAAAAGTATACACTCAGCACAATGCTCAAACCTGCTTATGCAACCCCGCACAAAAGCCCTTTATTGTTATTGCAAGTTGATAAACACGTTTATTCTTCATTCTGTTACACCGAGCGGTGAGGCGGTCACTGTGAAAGTTTATGGGGTAAAATCCCACTTCTTCTCATCCAAGTTCAATGTTTCTCAAGTGGGCATTTCATTGGGAATGCATGCAAAGGAAAATAAAATAGATTCACAGCGCCCCTAAAGTGTGGGGTGGGACGTAATGTACGCATTACAAAGAGCTGGTGGAAATTTTGAGTCTCTCAATGACGAACTTATAGTGAACTGTCCTGCATGTAATCTCAACGTAAGCAAATAGTTTGAAAAGGAATTCATTCATCATGGCTTTTCTCAAAGTTTGGCCTGCTCACATGGTGCTCCATTAGACTAATCACTGCAACTATGTACCCTATGGAGTCGGACATCCACTCCTTGCATGTTCCTGACTTCTATGATTTTTCTTGCGGAATGAAAAGCATAGAGAGTAAGGTGGGACAGTCGTATTCAATGTAAATAATGCTTACCTCCTTCGGTCGACAAGGTGGGTTCCCAGTGGGACAAGCTACGAGGGAAGCAGCGGAGTCGAGAACACTGTCTTTTACCACGTAGTGAATGAGATCCATGGCTCTCCTCATTTGGCAAAACACAGTATCCCGATTCTCACGCGCCGGTGTGCTCTCTGGATGCCGTAAACATGTCTGCAATATATTATTAATGGACATTATATGGGGTCGTTATCATATCACATTACACAAGGAAGAGAATGGTGCCAAATTCCCTCCGGTTCTTCTTATTATTTACGGAACCTCTAAGTTTCCATTGCTTCCAAGTGCTATCCGCAAAGTACAAGGGCTCGGCCGCAATGTGTGTGTCTTATCATGGACAAATAACAAACATTATTGGCTCTCTTGTTAACACCCAGGTCCATTAAATGGAGCTACTTTACGATAGCATAAACCACTCATGCTGAGACGCCTATTTACACTTA
>JAQIWI010001509.1:0-16035 GCA_034698825.1 Deuterosminthurus bicinctus | reverse complement strand
GATTGGAACAGGCTCGACTGATCAACTCTGGATCGTTACCAGATGCGATGACGTCATTTTCTTCCATTGGCTTAGGTGGAATTTCATAAGCCAAATAAATTGTAAAATTTTCAAGATCGGTCAAGCTGGTCCACTCAGTTTGGTATGCAGGTTGAAGCATGTAATTCACTTTAAAAAGGCCTTTGTAACTATTGGTGATTACAATACCAAGAAGCAGCCATAGTGACCAGACTATCCTGGAAAATACTTTATGGCTGCTACCAATCGAAATATCTTTGGGTTGTTCCAACAGTACTCGGACTGTTGCAATTGTGCTTTGAACCACTCTATAAATATCTCTATGGTTTAATTCCAATCCTCTTAAAGGTACTGCTACAGCAATAGCACAGAGAAACGTTCCAACCCATAGTCCCAAAGACAGAGGTTCACTTAGTGACTTCACGCTGGAGCTGTCAGTTTCATTGATTCCATCTGAAGTAATGAAACCAAAGCTTGAATATTCTGACAATGCCAAATAAACCAACCGTCGTTCCAACCGAGGTAAATGTGCAAATGACTCTACATAGAATTTTCCAGTGATTATTGCTCAAGCGATCTTTGGCCGCAAGAAGTAACAGGGTTGCCTCTTCGGAACAAATTTTGTCAAGTTTTAAAGTAAACGGACATGCTTTTTGGTTTTGGTACTCATTTTCTACATTTGGCGATGGCTGAAAAGGCCATGAAGATTGCTTAACAAGCTGTTCCTCTATTTCTACAATTCTTTTGATTGCTCCATGCGGTTCTATCTCAAAGATTGAATTTGAGATATCACAGAATGGGCATACCAGTAGCCCTTTGGACGAATTCTTGCCAAATATTAGCAAAGGTTTCAAGAAAAACGAATTCGCATGAGACACAAGCCAAAATGTATCATTTGGTGTTAAATTCTCGTGTTGTTCGTCAATTTTGATAAGAAATTCCAAAATGTAATTCGATCGAGTGACTTCGAGTAGGTCCTCAATATGTAGAGGGTAACTTAATCCTAAAGCATGAATTTGGTATTCCAAAAACGAAAAATCATAATTTCGATTGCGTGCTTTTAGGAATCCCGGAACGAAAAATTTGTAAACTAGACACTTAATCCAACGCAGACTGGTAATTTTTGGTATTTCTCGTCGCAAATTTGATTCCAGATCAAGCAAATCCGATTTTGTCGAATAGGGCACAGAATTAGAGTAGACTATCTGCGGATTATTAAGAGAGGTTGAGAGAAAATCTTGTGTGTTTATGAACATGATTCTAAAAATGCATGCGTTGCTGTGACTTGAAATCGATTCCAAAAAGTTTAATTTTGACTCTGATTCCAGATTTAGTGTAATAACGTCGGTTGAACCAAACGAAGCAGACAACAATATTAAAAATAGTTTAAGTAACATTCTGAAATTCCGCAAAAATAAAGATAGGTTAATATCAACAAAAGCCACACTTAAAAAGGCAGATCTTAGATGAAGCAAAGAACGACGAAAATTAAAATGACAAATCGTTCATCTAAGTTGTCTATCGTAATGGCACAAGGGAATTTAAGCGCCATATTGATATTGTATTGGTCTCATCATTGCGGTCAAAATTGCGTGAATGAAGGACGAAATGAAATGTTTAAAGTAAAGTATCATGCGATCATAAGAGGATTTAGACTAACATTGTAAAGGTAGGAGCAATAAAATAAATCGAATTAAGTAAAGGAGTTACTTCCATTAAATCTTGTACGTGTAGATATCAACCGTCTAACGGATTAAAAATTAAATTTGTCATTTCTTAATAGTTATGCGGGAGCTAGTCAATTGTGTGTGGATTTATAATGATTTAATGATCGATATCATTGTCTTTACAGACAACTCTAAAGACACATCCGAGGAGACACTCAACCCGCTACTTTTTGTCTTAACGTTGAAATTTGCAGACAAACTAACTTAATTACAGACCTCTCGCCGGCTTTCGTCGCTAATATTTAAGGACTGTAGTTTATGACTCGGACAGAAAAATAAATCTTAATGAATAACTATATTTAATGCGAACAATTAAAGCACTAATGAAGGCGAGAAATAATTACCGCGTATCTTTAATGGATTTCTTCTCGCAAGTTTTAATTAAACTTAATTAAAAATAATTCCTGTGAAGGAAATTAATGGACATAAATTGAACATTTAGGCATATAATTATATCTTGATGTAGCTATTAAAGCAGTTATTTAGGCAACCGGTTCCAGTTTCCATGACAAAACGCGATACAAAGACGAATAAAACTCATTTTGGAGCTGGGCTTTCATAGTCAACGTTTAGTCACTATTCAGTTGTCAAAAAATTTATGTTGTAGCAACTAAACCTACTGTCTTTAAAGTTGTGTAAAGTCGGGGAATCTGAAGCTAGTTCGGTTAGAACTAGTTCAACCTTACAAAAGGATTTTTGAAGTAGATATCGGATTATTAAAATGGTTCGAAAAGCCAAGGCCCGACGTGGTGTCCACCAAGGTGTAAAAAAGCGCAAGGTTTCCAAGTCTTTTCATACGAGCGTGTTCGAAAAGCTGGAAAAGTTGATACCTCAGAAGACAATAGCTTATTTGTACAAATTCTCCGAACAGTGCTTTCACCTTCTGGCTAATATTTGCTGCAACTTCAACTTTGTTACTCTGTCTACCAATTCCCAATGTGGCATTTTCACAGTTGGACAGAAAACAAAATGGCAACTTGCAGCACATTACACTATGCTCATTTTGCAAATTGCCAGAGCTTTACACATGTTTCTTATTATAATGAATCGAATCTTTTGCAAAATTATGGATCTCACGACGTTTCTCAGTCTCAGCTCGTTGCTTGTTTATCTGGTCGGTTTTAGTACTTCATCTTCATTGTTACTTCTACCTCACAACACGGTTCAACTAATGAACGCCACTCCAGTAATATTATCTTGCTTCCAAAAAAACGGGAAAGTCAGGAACATGTTCCAGAACCCTAAAAATTCCCTTTTAATTGTTGCCGTTACAGTTATTTTGCTGGTTTGTGCACTTGCTGTTTCACTATTTGGGTTCGTTGTTGAGGGTCTTCATGTTGCGTTGTGCCACATTTTCGAGTCTTTGATTGGTCGACCACAATTCCTTCCGTACTTTTTGTGGAAATTTTTGTTTTGGCCACTGGAGTTGTTGATGTTTACACAGGCATTAACAATTGCTTGTTGGGCGTCAATCGTGTTGGCGACATTGCCAAGTATAGGAATGGCTGCAACACAAGAAATAAGGTATGTTTCGGAAATAAAAATATAAAGGAAAGAACGTGACAGTATGGAAAAATTTTGCTGCTTTCAGAAAAATGCGGGTGAGCACAGTTGAGTCCTGGGTGGAGCTACGTCGTAAGTACTACCTGCTCCAAGTTTACGCATGTCTTGCCAACAGTTGGGTCAAGTTCATGATTGTTCCGGTAATATTTAGCGTGTCAAGCTCAATCATAGTCGCTACTTACGTGTCAACTAGGCATACGGAGATTCCGATTCTAATATATTTGGGATTCGCGTCCGTAGGAGTTTCATTGTTTGTACTTCTTTTTTGGTTCGGATTCGAGGTAATTAGTTTCATTCAGTCAACGGAAGCTATAGTGGAGACGCTAAACAGCAAATGTTCACCATACTTTATGGAGCTCCCGCCAAAGCAAAAATTATACTTGACCAAGTATGGAAAAGCTACGAGGCACGCGGTATTTGATATTGGCGACTTCACTGACTGAATCAACTATTCTTTCTTTTGACATTTTAATTTGCAAGTAATCGCACATTTAAAACATTTAGACTAAATTTGTTGTGTATATATCCATGGCTAAACGGAGACATCCCCGTTTTCTTCCCAACACGTGACAATTTTTCGTAGACATTATCGGCATTCTAAACAACTGTAATTAGTGATTGTCAAAGTAATGGGGTTCTTAATTATCTGTGGGGAAAAACATTGGAGGAAAAGACGCCAGATAATTGCACTCAAGCACAATAAATAGTTTCCTAAAGTTTGATTAAACGCTATTAAAAGTTAATAAAAAGGCAATCAATGAACATTAAATTTAATACTGAAATCAGTCTTATCTGCCAAAGAAGTTTAGGTGATAAATTAATGCAATCAGCTCGGAGCCGTATTTTATGGAGCTATCGCCAACACAACGAATCTTGGACAAAGTATGGAGAAGCTACGAGGGGAAAAGGGATCGATGTCAGTGTCTTTACAGACTACTCTATCATCGCTACCTCCGCTGCCGCTGAGATTGTCAATAGCTTGGTGTTGCAGCCGTCCGACTAACTTCAAAGTCGTGTAGAATTGAGAAATTCTCAAGCCAGTTAAGTCAGGTTTCAAACACTCGAACCGAACAACAAATCATTTGAAGTAGATATCGGATTATTAAAATGGTACGAAAAGCCAAGGCCCGACGTGGCGTGCAGCAACGTGTAAAAAAGCACAAGATATTTCAGTCTTTTGATACGAGCCTCTTCGAAAAACTGGAAAAGCTGATACCTCAGAAGAGAATAGCTTATTTGTATTCAGCCTCCGAACAGTGCTTTAACCTCCTCGCTAATATTTGCTGCAGCTTGAACTTTGTCAAATTTTCTAATGATTCACAACGTCACATGTTCACAATTGGGCATAAAACAAAGTGGAAATTTGCATTACATTATGCTATGCTCATTCTGCAAATTGTCAGAGCTTTGTACATGTTCCTGATTACTTCCAATCGCATATTTAGCAAGATTATGGATCTAACGACGTTTCTCAGCCTCACCTCATTTCGTACATATGTGGTCGGTTTCAGTCTTTCATCTTCCTCGTTACTTCTGTCTCACGACACGGTCAAGCTACTTAACACTACTTAACAAGCCATGTCCAGCCATCAATTTATAAGTATTAGGATAGAGTAGGGAGCCTTATATCTACACAACACCCATTCACCCTGAACACGTAACTTAAAGGTTGCCAATACATCTCAACTTGAGTAATTTGTACCTCCCCAACTGATTTGGGTGGAGGTCAAGAGTCAAGAAATGCTATCCAACCGAAGGCTGTAAGATTTAGAAATGATTGCAACAGGCAGTTTTCTATCGAGAAAAAATTGCGTCCCAATCGGGTCAGGAATGGCTCAGATATCGTCGCAACAGTGGGAAATTTATCCATAAACCGGAAATTTAAATTGGAAGTATACAGTTTTCTTCGAAAATTTCAAAACATATGACAAATTTCGACAAGCGTACATGAAGACGGCTAGTTTTAATCGATTTCTTGCGAACTAGAAAAGGTTCGTGGAATTCGGTGCATTCTAGCAGGAAATTGTCTGACAAATCCGATGTTTCAGGGTCCGCCAAGTTGGTCTATCCCGGATAAATTAACTAGAGCGTCAAAACTGCACCACAAACCAATAACTATTTCAAGCATTTTACTTAGTTTATGCTATTTTTTAGTAAGACTATGTCGGGTGGAGTTCCAGTTAATTGTTCAGGCTGGTCTTATGCAGCACAACTTCGTTTAAACAACTTTTGCAGTATTGCTCCTGTGCCAACTTTGAGTCTCATGATCATTATGAATATTATTGAGGCTGTTTAACAAAATAAAGTCCCAAAAGTATCGTATGAAAAAAACTGTAGAAGAGCATGATATCATGGATAAGGATTCAGATGGATATGAAGTTGTTAAGAGTTGTCGTTCCACTTCAGAACAAAATTTACTTTGGACACCTTGGCCTTTAGTGAGTGTAGTTGCTGGAGACTCAAGATTACTGCACTGGGAGGGTTGTTCATATACTTCTTATAATGATACGGGGTACTAATGGGTTCGATAGCCATGGGTGGTGTGCAGAGATCCGCCTCGTAGAGTCCCACAGAGCCAGCTACGTCCACCAGAGCAGAGGTGTGGCCCGTTAGCTTTTTGGCAGCCCGCCCAACCCGGAGAAAATTTTGCACCAAATGCCCGGCCCGAAATTTTTGTCGTCAAAACGGGGGCCCATATAAACACTGTGCCCGCCCGAAAACGCCCGCGGGCTGCCCGTGGGCAGCTCCCTAGAATCCACCAAGCACATGTACAAAAAAAACTCTTCTCATACTTTACGTTTAAAAAACAAACACACGAATACCGTATAACACAATTCAAGAGCTAACTTCATGACACTGCAATTCCAAGCTGATTATGCTGAGACTACTAAGTGTCTATTTAAACCAGCAGTGCAGTAGTCATTTTCAGTGAATTCGCACTATAATCCATGTGACCTGCTATGCAAAACTCAATTGAGACTATGGAAACAACTGGGCTTCAATAAAACCTCGAAGCGCCAGTTATTGCACATGTTTCAGACAGTTATAGATTTATTTTCACTATAAAGCGTACACAATGCATTACTTTCCACAAAAGCTTGACCTGGCCCAGATTTTCAGGATAATGAAACACTACAGTGCCAGAAAAAATAGTCGGTAATGACGCAATGCGATAAGTTACAATGATACAGTCGCCTCTACGTACAAGGTGATAAGTAGTTCTGGTCATCTAAATAACTCAATTGCCAGAAAAATGGGACTTGCAAATTCGATAAGCAACAGCTCGGAAGATTTACATAGACATTGTGTCAGGGCAACCCAATAGCGTAAAAAGCATAACTGAGCATACTGCAATTTACTGGGTTGCTAGGATTATTGATGTCACCGTATTTGAAAACCTCTGAAACCACTTTTGGTTGGTAGGGAAAAAAGCATAAAAACCATAATCGATAAAAAAAAGCATAATATTAAAAATTTCAGTAAAATCACCCTAATTTTAAGCTTTTTTGGGAATTTTTGGTTTTTTTGGAACCACACACAGTAATATCTGGCGAAATCTGGTTCTAAAATAAACTTTGTGGTTCAATTAGCGCGCAAAATTTAAATTTTATCGCTAATATTTTGAAATTTCGAGTGCAAGCATCGAGAATAAAGGCGCGAGTAGAAATATTTTTTTATAATTTTCAACTTTAGGGGCTATGTGGGGTGTTTTGAATCCAAGTTACTGCGTAAACTACTTGAAAAATTTAATTTGTTTTTCGATTTCAGCTTTGAAATGTGTTAAAATTGAGAGCATAAAAAAGCATAATGCACAGGCCAAAAGAATCATAAAAAGTATAATAAAATTTATCCAAAAGCATAGTGGACCCTAAGAAAAAAGCATAATTTAGGTTGCCCTCTGGCAGTTTGGAGCAAGTTGAAAAATTGGAATCTTATGGGTTATATAAAATTTCAGTAAAAAACATTACTATATTCTGGCATTTGACATAATAATTTCTTTCAGTGTCAGTGCAAGTTCGTTTTCATTCTGCATTGAAGTGGATAAACGTCATGTCGGCAAGAGTAGACCCCTAAACTTGTAGTTCTGCGTGGACTTAATGTGAAGCCAGCTGTGGAAAACACACGCTCGTCCGACGCACTGCTAGCTGGAATAGCCAACATCCAACTAGCTAATTGACGAAATTTGGGCAAGTTTGTTCGTCGTCTAAAGAAATCGGTAAAAAAGTTTGCATGCTTTTTATCAAGATATAGAATCCAAACAGCATGAAAGCAAATGACCAGAAAGATGGGAAACTTGCCGCCTGTGGCAGTGATTCGAGATCAAGAAGACATTTAAGGAATTCTTTGGCCTCGTCAGCTTTCTCTCATGTAGAATTTCAATGTTCTGCTTTTAAAGAAGAAACAAATTGGAAGCACGGTTGTTGTATTGATTTGAGGTAAGATTTCATAAAAGTACTTACGCGGGATATAACAAGCATGCTGCAATAATGAATTTTTCCAACAATAGCTGCACTTCTGACTTGATGCTTTTGACTAGGTCAGAATCATCATGCTTTACTTTTACATTGTCATGTAGAGTGCTGAACTAAATAACGACAAGGTGACAGTAGAGCTCTTGTCAATTTAAAAAAAATCAATTTTTCTGAATAAACAACTTATATAATTGAACCATCGGAGTAAATAAAAGACCTAGCTGGAAAAGATACTACTTCTAGCTGTACGGAGTTTAAATTTTAAAAAACTCAACCAATTCAAATTTAAAATTTGGGGAAACAAGAACATTATTTAACGATTTCTTTCAAAGAATGTGTGACGTTTGTATCAAGATACTCGCACCAATAAGAAAATAATACAAATCATATGTGACATTGAGTGTGACGCTCAATTGGCTTTCATTTGACTCTAAATTGTTAGCGAGGGAGCCTCCCACTTCGTTATTCTCTCATAAGCTTTACTCGCTCTGCGCTTTGTCAACAAACCATAAAATTGAACGGATTTGTTTGAACGGGAAGAGGTACAGTCTAAATGCAATTTGGAAGTACTGGAAGGGAGGGGAGGATTGTAATATTAAGTGTGAACTTTGTAACCTTGATGAGACTGAGGATGTATATCATGTAATGTACAGGTGTCCGCATTATAGGAACCCAAAAAGTAAATACCTAAGAGAGTATCCCGCAAGAGATAGGGAAGAGTTAATGAAGATTTTGTATCAGGACGATAATGAAATGTGCAGGGAATTTTACAAATTTTGGTATGTGGCAATCATAATAAGACTTATATTTAAGAGAAATGGAAGAAGAATGATGTAAAATTGTAAATGAAACATTTATGTTGTAACGGCGATTAACTGATTCAACAATAAATATTACTATAATTATTATTATTATGGAGCAAAATAAAAGATCTCACTGGAAAAGATACTTCCGCGACCTTTTCTAGCTGTAATGAGTTTAATTGTACGGAAATTAGGCCAATAAAATTTAAAAATTGGGGAAAGAAGTGGATTATTTAACAAGCTGATGATTTGTTTGACTAACCCGGTAGCAGAACTCTTTTTAGTATTGTACGATTCAGGATTGTTTTCTACAAATCGACTTGCCCGTTACGTGATCCAAAATTGACAAGTGACTAGGCAATTTTTATGAATCCACGAGAGTTCACGGATCCCGATGTCCATAGATAAGCCAACGACGATGGTCCTGTTGAGAGTTTGCTTTAAGGACTCTGAAACCACTCTCGGTAGAAGAGCTGTAATGGGCTGATTAGAAGTAGACGTTTTTTGTCTTTCGAGCAAGTATGCCTCAGAAGTGAATACGATCCAGTTCCCGAAATCCAAGAGTAAAGTTCTGGGCAGTTGTTACACGTCACAGAATTTGTG
This sequence comes from Deuterosminthurus bicinctus, assembly GCA_034698825.1. Lineage (NCBI taxonomy): Eukaryota > Metazoa > Arthropoda > Collembola > Symphypleona > Bourletiellidae > Deuterosminthurus > Deuterosminthurus bicinctus. Next base: position 6,849 of record JAQIWI010001509.1, on the reverse strand, counting down.
CTTTTTCCATCCAGTTGAATCCGTCTAAAAAAGGATCAAACTTTTGACTTCAATGCATTTGTCTGCAAGCTGGTGTGGTCGCTACTAATTTGGACCAGCTCGCGAACTTTGGCGTTTTCCAGCTTAACTGATGATTCTACAGTTCCAATTTCTGCGATTGAATCACTGTCTGCATCGGAGTCCATCCCTGCTCAACATTTTTTTAAATGTATTCTACTTTTAGTACTCAGTATTTTTTTGGAATAAAACTTGTAAATTGAATCCGTCTGATCCAGAATAATCAAAGGCAGGACTCGTCTCCGGGAATCTTCAAGATGCTTTTAGGTTTCTTTTTTACATTTGGAGGTCACTCTTCATAAGTTTAATCCAATCGAAGGAAAACAGGTAAAAGATGAACTCGTAGATGTCTTCCTTACAATTCTGATTGCTACGTACAAGCTCCAAATCATCGGGTTCTTCAGCTCCAAATATGATGAACTTCGTTTTTCAGTTAGGATGACGTGACGCATTTCAAGTAATTGTCTAAATATTATCACAATGCTTAGGAAAACAGCTGATAGATTTCGTAATTTCACACAACGCTAAAAATACTGGTGGCCTGCCGAATTTTTTTTATTGACGGGCAGAGCGGGCGTTCGATGCCCGTGTGAACCTAAACTATCACCCGTCGTTTGTCCGGCTAGCATAGTGCCCGCCCACTGCCCGCCCATTTTTAAGATTCAACGGGCATACCTGGTCCGTGCCCACGGGCCACCATTATTGTAACCCATCACTAAATTACGCAAAGCCTTCTGCTTTGAAGTGAAGCACAAATATTTACTCCAGTGCTAACAAAGTATTAAAGAGACGCTTGTGTACGAATTGTGTTTGCTTTTGATAATACCTGTCCCCAACATTTCATCTGCTCACCAAAACTCACAGAAATATGAAATGCTCGGTGATAACTTGTCATCATTGCCAGACTTCTTGAAATCCTGACACAATGACATTCTGTAGAACCTAAACCTATTTAAAAACCATCATTTGGCTCATAAAATTTATTAGCCTTCTGCTCAGTGGGAACATCCGAACATCCATTTTCTCACACACGTTCTGGAAGAACATACGAGCTCGATACTGAAATATGTCAATTAATAGCTTTGTCCACTTTCCGACACTAAATTACCCACTTGATCCTTTACTCAACGTCTCGCCTCTGATTGATCAGTTTTCCAACTGTCTCACTCATGTCGTTGATACTGACAATGTATTTGATTTGCCAGCTCACAAACTTCCCATCATTCTGTCTCGAAAAACCAGGATTGTCCGCTCCAGCGTCAATTACCAATTTGGGTTTGCAAGAGTCAGAACATATCGATGTCTCGTCACCATCGCTGCGTTTTTTATCTCATGGGATTACACTCTCAATGAGCTGCTAGCGTACATTATTCCAAAAAGCTATACCTTACACCCAAATAGACTTCTTGCTACCAGGGATAGTGCTAAAATTTTTCCACAATACTTCCTTTTCCTGACGGACCAAAGTAACCGTTTTTTAAATTTTGAGCGTCAGGTTATACGAGGAGGCACTCTAGCTGATTATTGTTCTTCATTCTTTTCCATACGACTAAAAAAGGTCTCCCAGAAATTCCTGAATATTTCCGGAGTAGCCCTTCTGAGGCTTAAATATTCTGATTTTTCATTCAACTGCTCTTCGCTTGAGTCCTGTGGAAACAAAATACAAGTTAGCATCCCGGTGCTGGCGAAAAATTTTCGTGGGTCTTGGCTATTTAAGGACGGCAGTTCTGGTTACAACTCCGCAGATCGCAGTCCTTTTAATAGAGTAAATCCGGTAGGAATCGAAGAAGCAACTTACAATTATATTTTTGGGGCAGAGAATATAAGTTGTAAATTGGAAAGCTCATCCCGTCCGTCTTTCGGCCGAGCTATCCCATTGGCATACACGCAAACACCAATAGAGCTCATTCCAGTGGGAAGAACGCCTGTAGTCAAATTCGTCACGACGGTTGGAGTGTTCAGCCCAAAGTCATCCTACTATCCGTACTTCTCACCATTCATGCCAAATGTCTGGCTAGGAATCTTGATATCTGCAGCCATCACTGTCACAACGTTAATCGGCGTCATTCGAATGCAAAGGATACCGGGGGAACTTCAGACAGAAATCATTAGTGTGACCGTAGAGTCGACAACCTGGATTTTCGCAGCAGCAATCGGCCAGTACAAACATTCTAGCATTCCTTTGATTTCTGGACGCTCGAGTAGAGCAATTGTCTGGATACTTGCGCCAGTGGTTGCTGCCTGGTTAATTTTTTCAATTTTCCTTGTCAATGTGTATTCTGCCATTTTTAATTCTGACGCAACGAGAAGTTTTTCTTACATCACGAACTATTCTGATTTTCTCCAACTACCTGAAGATGTGACGATATATACTTTGGTGAATGAAAGTGATGTGAGACGGTCTGAATACTACTGGGTACTCAAAAATTGTACTGCAAGAAGGTTAGCGTTTTCTTATACACCTGACTACTCGGACGGGTCTGCAATCTTTTCGGCCATACAATTTGCTTATTTTCAAAAACTGGATGAGATAAACAGAGTCATTTCAGCAGCAGCCGATCAACCAACTAAAGTTATCCGGCAGGAGCGTCTGAAAAAGGAGCAGCTGAAACTTTACAAGCTTTTCTACCAATCGCAATTTTCGTCTGCAAATACTGAATGCCTTAGCAATATCCTTCTGCAGTCACAGAAGCCGTTAGCGTTTTTGATGAGTGTTAACAACTTTCAGAAATATTGGAAGCTATTTGTTCAAGTCATGCGTAAACATTCAAAAGTCAGAGTGGCGACTAATTTTGGGACAGACGATTCATTTTTATCTACGCCAATTGAGTTTGAATTCACGAGTGGATTACATTCTGCCTTGATAAGTATTTTTGTAGACCGCATGAAAGTCCTGTTGAGCTCAGGGATTTATGGTTTTTGGGAGAAATGGAGCCATATCAAGTTCTCTGACGCAGGACTACTGTATAATGAACAAAAGCTTACCCATGAAAACAAGGGGGATCCTTTGTCTTTTGAGAATTCTGGGACGTGGTGGGTTTTTCAAGGTATAGCATTTGCTTGGTTACTGGTGATCGTGGTATTCGTTATTGAAATCGTTATTGGTTTTGTAACGAAAATCTCTTTTTGGTGTTAAGGTTCTAGGGTGAGGCTGGTTTGTCTGTAGATTGCTGTCGTAAAAATTGTTGTACGCTATGTGTTGTATTATAATTGACATGAGCATTCTCACTTCCATATTCGTGCAGATCGAATGTAAGAATACTATAGCTAAAATTGATTGTTGTTTTGTGGCTAGATGAACTGGAAGCTTTATTATTTTAATATCGCTGCGCATAGGATACAAAATGGTCGGTTATGACTTAGGCCAAAGCTTGTGGTATTTACTTCGTGGGCATGTAGACTAATATGATTGGATCAGATTTCAAGCCTAGTTAATTGATAGGTGTACTGGAATATAGAATAATTCATCCCGCATACAAGTTGTAGCTTTATGGTGAACAATCAATAAATTTGTTGGAAATTCATTTAAAAAGTTTTCTTCAGCATGACTCTGTTTGCCGAGCCGATTCCTTGTTGGGAGCTTTAACGATTCACCATAATCAGCTCTAATGATTTTCTTTAACAAGCTTTTACGAGGTTTCAGAATTTGCCATAATGAGCACTTATGAATCCCTATAATAAGCTTCAATTTTACATTATAATGAGCTTCCATTATTCGATATAATGGGTGCTGATTCGCGTTTTTCAACACGATATGTCGATTTAAAGGAAATTGTTGCCACTAACTACGTGGTGAAAAAAATATAATGACGACTAGCATTTCAACTATAAAATAAATTAAAGTCATTTGAAAATTATCGAAAAAACTATAATTAGGACTGTAATTAAGGACTTGCACGGCGTCAGAAATAAAAATTATGTCTGTCGCAAAAAATGAAGGCACTTATAAAGGAAACAGATTATTCCAGTCATTTGTGCTTAATACAGGGTGGGGCCTAAGTCCTGATACATCGATTTTCGTCTATGTTTCAACAACTACCTAACGCTCCTTCATGAGTCTTTCTTTATCGATGCTTTATGGTGTCTAGTTTTAGTAACTGGAACAACATTGGTATCAGCCCTTCATATGGTTCAGAAAAACGCGAAGTGTTGGACGCCATTAGAGTGGCCTATGTCGCAACCCACCTCTTGAAAACTTCTTCCTTTGCGCCCACAAGAACTTGAGCCATCTATACGAGAATTTTTTTCCAAAGCCTTTGGGGTATGTAGGTCAACTCCAAAAAATTTCAAATTTCTAGGGGTTTAACTTCTTGTAAATTTTGAGAGCAGTATATGTTGATATTTAACTGTGAAAATACTTTCCAAACAGGGCTGAGAGGTATTTTGTTCATAAACTGAAAGAAGAGAGTGCTGCGAGACTGATGTTTTTTTTACTGAATACCTTGTAGGTCAAGGCAAGTATGCATGCCTTTAAAATACTCAAAAAAAATCTAGGTTTAGCTAAAAAAATAATTTTACGATTTGGCCAGTTTTCCTTTCAAATTTGTTTTCTATCGTAAATAAACAGTTATTGTAGCGGAACAAATCAAGCCTCAAAGTCCGCGCTAGTTTCCTCGAAAAGCCCATGAACTACTTAGCGTGTCGGAGTAATTTCAAGATTTCAGCTAATGGTTTAAGAAGAATAATGCGTCATGATTAACAGCTATGGTTTTAAGTCGCTAAACTGCGAAACGCTTGTAACGAGGATGGAGTTTTTCGGCTCTCTGTTGCAACAAAACTAATTTCAGTCAATGACCATTAGATTTTCTGAAAGAGGGTTCCCTAATGCGTCCGTTTATGACCCTTGAAAGAATTCCTCGCCCTCAATTCAACGTCTGCAAAATCGATTTTGCTGACGGAGAGGGATTTTGAAGAAACACGAGTTCCGAGATTCGCGCATCTACTGTGCAAGCCTAACTTAAGCGATTGCCAAGAAATTTTCCTCCAAGAAGCTCAGGAACTTGGCGTATCTTATGCGTATATTGTTTGGGAAAATGCACCTCACGTTTCGAAAATAAAAAATAGATACGTGAAAGTATCATTCTGCATTTGCGTCATTGAAATCTTTCGGAGCCCTAACAAAATGTTTCAACGAATCCAGTTCCGTAAAAAAGTCCCGCAGAATACTGATATTTTAGGACAAGTATCTTAACAATGTTGGTAAATAAGAGTAAAAATATCAGAAGCATGCGGCCAAGCGTATGGATTTGGCAGGCTCTTAAAGTTATGTATCAGGACTTAGCCCGTTGATTTTAGTTGTGTAGAAACTGTGTCTAGTATTGGCATGGCGAGCTCACTGTATAGAATTCCTGTCCATTTCTATAGGAGAGCTTCGCACAAGAGTTTATGCAGAAAATGAACGACATAAGTTTTTTCCTCACTTTTTTCTGTAGAAAACAGAAGACACAATTCGCCTATGTAACAATTCTCTGTACTTTTGGTGTCTGATACGAAAGAATTTAGTAGCAGACAGATGACATGTACAAACGCTTGTACACAATCCAGTGGCATGCCGTTTAAAAGAGGCTTTAAGCTGCATTTTAACTAGGAAATTAGGGAAATAATGCCTAAAATTGAAGTATTAAAGCCAAAATTAATTAATTTAACATTCTTAATAATATGCAAACGCGTCCAATTAATTATTACCTAGTAGTATTCAATGAATTTTACGTCAAAATATCACGAAACTGAGACTTGATGTGATTTCCAAACATTCGTTGCATGGGCTCTAAATTCATGCGATGAGTGCTAAATTACAATTAAGGTTATCTACTCAGTGTTCCATAGCAAAACTACCAGTCATCAAGAGCCCGCTTCTTGAACTCTGGGTGATTAAGTTTTCATCTTTTGAAGCAGTAGTAGGCATGATGGCTACCAAGTATGAATTTGGAGTCTTGAGGAAATTTTTGAGGCACCCTGAATCAAAATCGGCCGAAATTTGGCGGAGATATTGAAGCTCACAGGAAAAATAGGCATTTTAACATGTGTTTTCCGGCCTTTTTTTACCATTTTGAAAACTTTTGGCACTTGTATCTTCCAAAATATTGTTCACAGAGACATGTAGAGCATACCTTTCGAAAGCTCAGAATTCAGATAACGTCTTTCCGCAATCAAAAGGTGACCTCGAGAAGGAGCCCAAATTTTCAAATACCGCTGCCGAAAACATTCAAAATTTTGAGTTGGCTCTTGAGATTACATTTCGATTACAGAACACGTTCTCTGAACTCTTAGCTTTCGAATGGTATGCTCCAGATGTGTGTACAATTATTATGTTGGAAGATACAGGCGCCCAAAGTTGAAGATGTTGGAAGATAAAAGGCCCAAGCCCGTTGAACACTTGTTAAAATGCCAATGTTTTCTGTGAGTTCGAATATGTCAGCCAGTTGTGGAGCAATTTTTAAGAGCAATATTTCAACAAACCCCAAGACTCCAGTTTCAGAATTGGTAATCATCATGCCTACTGCTTCAAATGATCAAAAGTTATTGAAGTTTAAAATTATAATACTATCCCTGGCCCACCTCTATATAATATGCGCTTACTCTCATTATTCAACAACAATAGTCAGGTAGCAAAGTGGTAACGACTCCGGGTACGGTAAGCAACATGTAATAATTAATATATAGATCAATAGGTTCAATCCTGGCTGGCATGGTGTACACGTTATTTTTGCTCCGTGGAGGTCATGTCCAATCCATTCTACAGGAATCTTTCGTGCCTCTTGCTTCTGTAGAATGGTTTGGACATAACATGCT
>JAQIWI010001508.1:0-16035 GCA_034698825.1 Deuterosminthurus bicinctus | reverse complement strand
ATACCACAACTTCCAATTCCTTACAAGGAAGAGAGAGAGAAATATAGTTGAAAACTTGTACAACTTGCCATTAAGTGTTATTAACAGCTCCCCTGCTGTGCCATGTGTTGAAGTAATTCGTATGGCTACACATAACTTGATCATTCATATCCACAACTTTGCTGTGCTACAACAATTTTCTAACACTCAGAGACTAGTAGGAGCAATATGAGATGTGCCAGAGTGAATATATTAGGCAATTTGCGGGAAACGACGTAGAAATATATACGATATCCTAAACAAATTTTTTACACAGGCTGCCATGAGAATTTTGACGTTTACGCGCGTTACGTTTGTGTTACGTTGATTTTCGCAAACTGTCTATTTGCCGAGAAATCATGAAAGAAGCTGAATTTTATGAGAAGAGAAGAAGGAGAGAATTATTTTAATGAATGCAAATTTGGGGGGAAATTTGAAGAGCCTAAAAAAGGAGGAGAGAAAATACATGCATTGCTCCCGTTACTCATCTCTCGAGACTCCTCATTGAATCTAGTTAGAACCAATTCTGCTTGAATTATCTAACGGCACCCCTTCACTATGAAAAATCCCTCTAACATGCTTCTGCTTTCCTCTTTATTCTCTCTCCTTACCAGTAATTTGTTTTACAACAGAGAATCATTTTTTCCACGCAGCACCATAGCGACGGAATCCATCTAGACAAATAGCCGCTGGTGCTCTTCACCGAAATGGAGCACGAAATTCCCTCCTGTTCTCCCGAGTTGGTCCTTAGAAAGGGTGAGGGGATTTCATCGCCCAAGCATCGGTTGTGTATACTCTGACATGCCCGAACAAGATGAGATTTAGAGAGAGGGCACACATACATCTTGAAGAGCCTCATCCTCTATAATCCTCAGCGGGATGACTGCAGTACAATAACAAGATAGGGAAAGAAGACATGTAACAAGTGCTGACGCGTACGTGGGCAAAGAAATGGGAAGATGTTATTTTTATTATTGAGATTCTCATTTTGGTTTTCCAAGGAATAATAAAGGGAAAGAAGCTAGTGTTGCCAGCAGATAATGAGTTTGCTAGACTTCATGAACGAGATTCCCTTCTAAACAATGTGTAATGCCTTTGTCGTTACCAGCTACCCGCATGCTTCCAGACTTTCCCATTCTTGATTCCTTTCGTAAATGTGTGGGGAACATGGTATGCCGAAAACAAATGAAGCTTAATACAGGACGAGGACTTGGGCAAAAGCGGGTTGTTCTACAACAACACAACCAAGTCTTTCCCTCCCGTTCTAATTTGTTAGTCTGCCGCCGACGCACGGCCCTATTGTAACAACACAATTCCATGCCTCTTGTTACCTTCTTCTTCTTGTAGTTATTCTTTCCTCCAACGTATATCATCATTACAAAAGCAAGTTTAATTGTTTGCCTTTGTCGTAGTAGTGAAACTTGGGAACAAAGGATTTGTGTGAAAACCTACATCAAGTAGTAAAATTTAATTTGTTTCTAACAATTCTGTAACCATATGAGTTACAATGTAAAATCATCTGTGTTTCTGGCTTTTATAATTATTACTAAGATTATTTTCAACATTCTCATTGAACATTATTGCATGCCACCGAATTTTTAATACTCGGCTGAATAATTCAAGCTTCGTGGGAAAGTAGGAATATATCAAAAGCTCATGAGATTCATCATTGCTATTATCCTCCTCTTTGTTGGGTACACTTCCTAGAAACAACTTTTGTATCATTATTGTCAAACGAGATGAAGGAATCACTTCCTCGTGTCACCTTGACAAATACCACCACTTCAACTGAGATATTACCACGCCACTTCACTTCCTTTCAGCTTTACAGCTACCATAGCAACTCACATACCACCTTGTCTTCTTCTGATTAATAAGCAAAAGAGCTTGTGATGTAAGCACAAAAGGAAAATGATATTTCAACATTGCGACAAGACTCTTTACTTAAAAACTCCTCCGCACATTGGTTTTTCGTCCGCCCAACTTTTCCTTAAATTATGACACACTTCTGTCATCATCAACCAACCGTCTCTCCTATGGGAACAATGGGAAAAGAGGATGTGATGGGGCTATAAACTTTTTCTTCAACACCGGAGACGCATGCACGTCTCACCCACGCTTATACTTCATAACAGCCACCAGCTGAATTCAAACGCTGCTGCCTGTTTTACTCTCGAGAACGTCAGGGGAAAAACCACAGAAAGAAAAGAATTTGAAGCAATAATTTGATGTCATGGGAATAAGATGGATGACTTGAGAATGCAAATCTTGCAGAAAAACTTACATAGTCTTAAATGTATCTTCGCATATCTTGCAATGATGAGGACGACGTTTGCTTTTCAAATAGCACGAATCCACCTACTCGGTGTTCTCAGATGAGGACACATTGCATGGACATGTTGGTAGGGATTGGCTAACACAAACGCCTCTTTCAACTATCAAAATCCGAAAATGTAACCGCACCATCGAGAATTCCATGCAATGGAATAGCATGACAACCCTCGTTATTTATGTATGTAACTGGATTCGAGATGAGAAGGGCGTAGTACGTGGACCCATGTACAAAGCCACACATGTCCTCTAGTTTCATTCTCCTCACGTCTGAATGGAAGTTCTTTTGGAAAAATGAGTGTAGACGACTAGGAAGACAAGGCCGTGGAGAGTAAGGACAAGACGCGAATGACATCCGGCTTCTTTTCTCCCTCTTCAGTCCTGTTCCACTCCTGTCCTCTTCTTCCTCAGAAATAACAAGAGAAAGCACTACTCCTCCTCTTCCACACTTGTCTCACAAACTGCCAAGTACATCCATAGTGCATTTCAGATCAGACTTCACAGCAACTATCCACCTAAGCGGTGTTCCGCAGTGAGGGACATCATGTGCTCGCACGTGAGGCATACAAAAATCTCTTACGAACCTATCCGGTTGATTCTTTCGCAGCATGAAACCTCCATTACTAGTTCATGCTTCCCCGACAACGGAAATTACATCCACTTGTCCCACTGTGCAGCTTATTTATGGAATCGACCATATCCGAAGAAGGCATATAACATATTGTCTCGAACTACTATGCTATACCACCAGTTGCAACTAAGAAGAAGAAAAAACGCGACTAAAAACAAGTCCAGATAAGGTCTCAGGAAGTATCTAAAGATAGAGATGAGAAGGAAAAGGAACCAATTCATTTTTATCTTCGATCTCTCCATCATCCCTGTACAAACAATATCGCATTACCTGACGTCTGTTTCTATGGCACTAGGCGGTAGAAATCCTCGCCTGTTCCACTTTTTCTTCAATAAAGTATACGATTTCCAATCAAAATTTCTCAGTCTCTATCAAAGTACGAGTTTTACGAGGAATCAAATGAAATGAGAAAAATGAAATACACTACCGATTTTGCCAACGAGATCCAGCAATTACTGTCTCCATCCAGATAGGATTCTCATCTTAAATGAAACTATTTTCGATGGGAGAATGTATAAGACGCTTTTCTCAATTCTGAGAGTTTTGATGTGACAGTCAAGATAGAATATTAGATTCCGTTTCAATATCATGTTGAAATTCTCTATTTTTGCATATGATATCCTCGTCTCCTTAGAGACTACCTCCTACGGGAGCTGAAAACTGGTCCCACCTGGGAATCATTTCGATGCATAACGCTGAAAAGAGGCTAAAGTACAGATGGAAAATGCGAGCGTTTTTCTATATGTTGACTGAAGGGGGAGATATCTACCCGCGCTACACCGAAATTACAACGTCAGACCTGGCCGTATCAATAGAAACGGTTGGACGGAATGCAATGGGTCAAACACTCCTGTTATGTGGTTCGCCCCATTTACATCGTTAATGCTTCTTTTAGATCCTTTTCAATCATTTCACCAGAATTAATTCAAATTTCGAGTTTTTTTGAGGTTTTTACGCAGCAATGTGCCTGGCAAGCTGTGAGATTATTCCTCTACATGATAGAAATGGTGAAATCGCTCAGTGAGTGTGCTGGCCGGAAGTTATACAGTAAAGGGCTAGTGGTTCAATTGAATCTTTCTCCCTCCTATCGACGTTTTGATTGAATCCACTGAATGGGAAAGATATTCTGCGGAGGGTTATACAAGAGAGTACGTGGATGTATGCGTGTGATTTGTTCACTTAAGATCGTTGGTGCAAAAGTAATTTTGATTCTCTCCTGTCCAAGTCAACTGGAGCGGACTATCAGACAGGCGGGCTAGGAGGTCTACATGAGGTAACCAGAATGTGAACATCGACTAAAATTTAGGCCTACTGGTCATATCAAGTCCAAATACGATGACATGTGAATTGGAGCAAATTTTATTTCATCATCAAGCCCCTTTGACAAAGGAAAACGGTAGACTCAACGGTCGACTAGCACACCAGGAGAGCTGGCTTCATTGTGAGTGGTAGAATGTGAAATGCTTCAACTTCCCCTGAAATGTAACAGGCCTTGTGGTAATCTTACAAAATGAGCCATTTTGACACTTTCACCCTTGGTTTTCAAGTGGGTGCTTTCAAGTGTCAAGTGTTCTGTTGCCCCTGTGGTTTCATAGTACTCACAAAGTAAATAATAAGAGCAATTCTAGCTTTTGCACTTATACGACTGTGGTGACATTGTGATGTTACAGGAGACGTAAGAGTTCATTTAACTTTACCACAGTATTCGATGTATAGAATAGATGAGGATCCAGTTTGTGGCATGAGTGTAGGATTGTACGATGATCTACCCAGAATTCCCTCATCAGCTCTTAAGAGACTGAGAGGGATTGAAGAGGGTGTAATGAAAATGGTTTTCATCCCACATATGTGGGTGTTTTGTTGGAAGGAGGATATTAATGTACTTCTTTCCAAATTGCTCGTGGGAATGGAGGAGAAAGTAAGCGTTTAGTTCCGCTCTATTAGTTGCACATGTGTTGCTTACAAATTCTCTACTCATCTGGATGGCTGACGGCGAGTAGAAATAAGGAGGGAGCTAGCTCTCTCATAACAATCCCAAGATTCTATCCCTCAAGCAAGCTCCGTTTCTTTTTGTATACATTTTCGGAGTCTTTAAGCCTGTATGATTATTATGATGAGTAGAGAACTCATATAAAGATAATACACTCGTAGCTCAACTTAATATTTCTTCTCCTGCGCCATAGTTCCTTTGAATTAATCCAAAGTAAATGCCTGGAAGCTCCCTTTCATAGTCTGTAGCAGCAGGAGGAACCCGAGGGAGAGAAATAATAAATGGAACTCAAGACGGAAGCAACTCTTTTCATTGATTCTCCCTCTCTGGCTCCTACACCATTACACGTATCCCTTCTATTGCTCTTACCTCACTTCATCATCATCATCCACGTTCATTCTCTTCCTCTTAATCATCCCCCTTTGCTTCCGCTTATTCAAGCGGAGACCAGTCGCTCGATAAATTATGAGTAATTTAGCGATCGGAAATCTAATTTTACGCCCAAACACCCAATGTGTTCTAATGCATTAAAGTAAAGTCTTTAGTACAAAGCAAAGTTATAGTGAAAGGGGTAGTAAGACACAGGAAAAGAGAGACTTGTTGGAGAAAGTTAAGGTGATGGCTGGATAGACGAAGGACTTGAGTATATAGTGCGCACGTGAAAATACAGAGGAAAAGTTTGAGGAAAGAATCGATTCAATATTTACCTTGTCGGAGCTTTCACTTAAGAGTCATCAAGACCAGCCGCCTTGATATATTCCATTAAGATTTATATACCTACACAGATGAGGCTTTTGAGTCCGTTTCATATCCCTGACAGCAACTAGAGGAACGAAGTAAGTGAAGACTCTTATTTCATGTTACGTCTAGCAATTTTTGTGTCTGTAAGTGTGGAAAAGTCAACTCGTAGTCGAAGCAGACTCATGACAGGCAAATTAACGTTATAAATCAAATTGACTGTCAAAGGCAGAATAAATGTGCGAATAAAGAGAGAGGGAGAGTGTGTGTGTGTAATGCTGTATGCTATGCTTTACTTCCATGCGAGTACAGTCCAATTTAAAATCAGCTTTTATTCACATGTCTTGTCTCTTCTTCCTACTCTCAGTACATTGTATGAGCCTTTGTAATGTATAAAAATCCATGTCTCTCCCAAGGGAACTAACTCCGTCTGATGGGGTGGACATGAACAAGTTGTGCAATCTCAGCAGCGATGTCGCACCCGAAACTCAGTGTTACTGTGAAAGTTGACTTTAGTATTTGTTGCTAAAGTCTCTATGGGGAGAGAATTTTTACAGATTTGGGTTAATGTACTGTACTGAGTCAGCCAGGCCACGAGCGGTCATGTAGCGAAAAAATTATATTAAAAGCGGTGGAATTTACAAGCCACCAAGGAGGAGGATGACAAGGCGGTACACAGTAGCTCTGCTAATATAGTAAGTCTAATGTTAGTAAGGCCTATGTTAAAGTGAGAAAGCCTGTGAGAGTTCCAGATCACTCAGTAGGAGACTGCATGCAAGTATTCACTTGATAAACCATGAGACCATGTATGCCATGCATGAGTGTACAGCCGCGATACACTTCTCATCAGACAACCAGCGGGATTTCTTCCTCTCTCCGGCATTCTTTATGCACACGCTCGCAAGTAATACAGATACATACATACAGAGATTCTTAAGACAGCCAAATTCCTATTCGCGTGTTTGCTCAGAATAATGGGATGTGTGCGCCTCCTTTGAAACTAAACCGTTGAGTTTATGTTAATTAACAGTGAGAACATTAATCATACGGTACTCTATGATATTATTTGAGATGTACTAGCATTACGTCAATCTAAAGTCTTATATCAATCTTGTCAGGAGAATGAGACAGCGTGAAATATTGAATTTGTCAAGCCATTGCTTCACATTGTTATAGACATAGCCAGCTGTTTGAGCTTTGCTATTCAGACAAGCCGCAGCCAGCCTTGCTTCATTTAATGTTGTGAGCTGAGCATGTAACCTATGAGTTTTTTTTTTATTATATGAAGCTGGAGAAATATAATTGAATGAATTCAATCAATTTTCGTATGTGGAGGAGAAAAGAAGGTCGGTAGTAAGAGAGAGGCAGTGGAGATGCGTCGGCTCTTGGTCGTCTGCACTCTTCTCTGTGTAGACCTGGGAGTCTAATTTTTCATTCCTACCAGTCAGTCAGGTAGACAGGGAGATTGGCAACATAAATTCTCTTCGCCTACTGTAGAGATCCCTTTGTGTTCGGACTGTGTGTGTGAAGGTATAGATATGCAGGTCTTTTGTAAGTTGGATTGTGAAGTGAGTTTTCTCTTTCCCTCTTTGCCACACACACATACACACAAACTGTCTTTTGAATTTTTCAAAGAATTCCGTCTATTCGTCATTTTCACGCTTGACTTTTCGAGGATGAAAAAAGTGAATTATGATGACAGAGACTTGTCATTTGTCAAAAAAATACACTCCCTCCCCCTCTTTGGTACAGTTTGAATTCATTTTCCATGTCCCTTCATCTACCGCTCTTTTCCTGTCTTAAATGGTTCAATGAATTCTAATTTCGTTTTCCTTCAAAATGATTTCTACTATCCATTTTCCTTTCACACGCACATGTTTCGTAATACAGAGTAGTGCTAGTCAAGGAAATGCTAGGCACATTGAATGCAGCCGACAGGATGAAATATATTACACGTACACATACATATACACACACACAAACTTCTTAACGACATTGTAAAAGATGGTCCCTGTCGTGACAGGATGCTCATTCTCTCTTCTTCTCCGCATCTAAAAGAAAATGCGGGACGAACAAAAGGAGTGAGTGAGAGAGAGAAAACAAACTTTGTCGATCGACCTCAACTCACTCCTTGCGCCTTGGTATTCTTCTTGTCCGACATATCGGTTTCCCAAGAATAAATTAAAGTCCCGACCAAGCCTCCTCGACCCAGAAACTGTCAGAAGCAGCCCAGTAGTGCACAGGACTAATGCATTCGGGCTGGGTGCGAGCCACCCAACCCAAGCGTGAAAATTCACATTATCTTGGCGAAAAATAACCACAGTATGAAAGTATGGTGAAAATTAGTTTTCTCTTGCCATAAAAAACAACTGTGTGGTATTGCATTTACTATGAGCATGTGTATATATAACTTGCACGTACAGATAAACTGAGAGAATATGTCATTCAAATACAAGGTATAATCACTACGTTGATGAAAACACGAAGAAAATACAGCCGCACATGAATGAAAGCTCTCAGTGAGAAAGTTCTCGCACGCTTTCTCTATTTCCTTTATCTCTATCTCTCCCTCGTCGTGCCATTACAGTATTAATTGCCTTCCTTGATACACACGCGACAACAACACACAAGCTGTAGCACTACTGCTGCGCTGATTACTCACTGTATAAATGATCGCCGTGACCATGAGCGAGAATGAATGTGATCTCAGGTAGTCATTTGGCAACCGCACGCGCCGCCATTAATTTCACGTGATAATGCACATATTATGCACGCAAGTATACACAATAAAGCGGCCGTCATTCATTTCAAAATGCTATTATTATTATTCTGCTCACCACATGCACACACGTGTGTTTCCTTACACAAAAGGGGTAGGCTTGCATGGTTTATGAGCTAAAATACTGCGGAGGTGCATATGAAAAGAGACGTGGTCGGAGATAATAACAGCCTCAGCTTTTTCCTCGTCTCCTTCACCATCATAGTTAACGTCAGGCTTGAATGGTCGAAGAATGAATTTGATTGTGTGTGCATGAAGACTGAGCACGACAGGAGAGAGTAAGATATGTACGGCACATAATGGAGCTAGCCAATTGACTGCCATTATAAGGTTCGTGATAAAAGCCATAAAGAAAAATATGAGAGACCTTGGAGCCATTTGGTACCAGCAAGAATAAAAAAAATCTCGCCATCACTCACCGCAGTCTTGAATAACATGTAGAAGAAATTCTCTCTCTTTGCTTTCTCCAATAAGACAAGGCCGTAGTAATATCAACACGATACTCGGACTAAGTTTTAATAACTCTGCCAATGAATGCAAGAACATAAGGAGACGATTATCCCCTCCTCAAGGTCTTCACCTTTCTTCTTAATTCAGGCATAGAAGAGCGGAAGAGAGCGAAGACGACCAAGTTCCTCTTGAATCCCACTCGTACTCTTGCGCATGCATCTTTGTTATAATAGCCTTTCATATGGATCTCTTTTCATAAGTCAGAACAGACATAGCCTGAGGGGAGTATCCTTTGCCTCACCGTGCATCGTTCCCACGTAAAATTCAAAGGGAGAACCAGTGATCTATCTCACAGACTTGCATACTAACTCGTAATTATTTATTTCATATCCTTTCAAAGATCTTTTCTTCACTGGGGATTTTAAAATATAAAGAACGGAGTCCAATTTATTCCACTGAGCATTACTTATTCACACAGGCTCAATGTTCAATCCCTAGGTGGTCAGTAGAGATGGAAAGGATATGAAGGAATCGGATCAACGGGTATCTATATCACAAGGCATATCTCACAAGCAGCGGGGCTGCCAAGGGATTTTCTTACTTGCCACTACAAACGTCCTGCCCGCGCTGAATCAATCATGAAAAATGGCCAAAATCAAGTCGTACAGCGGAGAATTGGAAGGATAAAAGTGTAAAGTCCGATTGTCAAGAGGATGAAGAAGAAAGAGACTACGACGGAGTACACGAGAGCCGTGCGGCTTGTACGCCCCACATTCCGCTCAAAGGGTGAATCAAGTAGCCTTTATGCTCGCTTGATTTCCTTGCCGTCGTAATTGAATTTCGTGGAACGGGATCAAATAGCAGGCTGAAGTTATAGCTGAATTCAATGTATCATCTGCATCGTTGTCATCTGCGCCGATAGTTCCAACCACAGCAAATCTAACGTGTGAAAATCCCCATTCCTCTGCATTCAGTTACTCTCTCATCATATTACTAGTTAATTGTTAGAGAAGAAGCACAAAGGAGCTCTAGTAAGAACGATAGGGGTGGAATCCTTAGGAAAAACCCTCTCTAACAGATGAAGGTGAAGAGGGATTCTACCGTTACATTACTCCAACATCAAATATTCATAAGATCCCTGGCCTGTCCTATGTAAATCATACGAGCAAGCAACAACAGCAGACGCATTGCAAATACAAATGCCCTTCTGTCTGTATGAGAAGGGGAATAATGCAATAGTCAATAGAAAAGATGGAGTGGAACCCCAAGTTGCCATGAATTATTAATTCCTCAAGCCAAGAGGAGCTAGCTACATGGCCGGCGGAGTAGAAAATACGAGAGAAGGAATTCAAATTTAGTCCTTCTTTTTCCACATCATTCGTACTCTACATTGTAAATTGTAACAGTGGCATTGGCTTTATGAACATCCGGCTGTTGCCTTAGAGGCAGGACAATATTGATCATGCCAGTCATGCGGGATGAGGGACGATATGGAGAAAATGCATAAAAAATAAATAAGCATATTTCATATGAGAAACATTATAGTTCCTAGGCATTCAGTTTCCTTGTGAGTGACACTCTAGGTCGCAGTAGGAGAAACTGCATGATCTTTGGCTAGCAGATGCTGTTGTTTTGTAACTCATTAATTTTTCTCTTCCAGTAAGTTTTCTCTTGGAGCAGTGATAAATCAATGTAATTTTAAACATGATTGCACGCATTCCACTATCGTGTAAATAAATATACATATGCATGACCACACAATTAATCTACAGAGAGCTACATCAAGTCAAGTGTTCATTTAAGATGGAAGCTAAATAATAAATTTAACCAAAGAAAGTGCTCCTCCCGGTGCCTTCTCTGCTAGCTCTTTGTTTGTGAGTAGTACAAAAATAACCAACTTTGGAGGTAAATAGAATAAGGCAAAAACAATTCCCCGCACGTAGCTTTTACTTACCGAAGAAGGAACATTCATCCTTGCCTTTGTCCCTACTTTTAATCAATGCAAACAAGGACAACTTTCATGATTTTACTCCAGCTTGCCCATTTAAGCGAGTATAAAGATGTCTTTATTACATTAAACTCCATCGCTAAGAGCTTCCATTCTTCCGCCAGAATTCTACGCTGGGATTACAAAAGTTCGATACAAAGTGAATCTTTGATGAGCTGTTTCCAAGCAAGCCTATCTTGAAGCTTGGCCAAATAAACTCAAACAAATGTAACTTGCAATCTCGAACATGGAAACTGTTAATTAAACATGCTGTGTGAATTGCATGCGTGCGAATGGAGCAGCAAATCAACTTGTTTTTGTCACAAATTTTCACTGAATAAATAACAAATACATACATGTAAGCACATTTGGGCGACAAAATAGACGCAATTTTGCCCAGTTAGCAGAAATTCCATGTTTTTCGTAGACATGGCGATGTCCCCGCAGTGCCAAGCTGGAAGTCAGCATTTTTGGATGCATGTTATGTGTGCGCCATCATCACGGTCATCATCAACTATACTTCACATAGAATGAAAGGCCCTGTAAAAGTTGTAGCAGTAGAAGCCACACGTTATGAACTTTTAATACAAATATACCATTTTGAGGAAAGTCTGGTGTTAAACCCACTAGCGGTTTTCAATTCCGCACACCCGTTCCCTACGGCACCTTGCACTGCATAGGAAATTCAACATACACTTTATACATGCGTTCCGACAATAGTACCACAACTCTTTATCATTGTCAGGTGATTGGATGAATTCAAAAAGGCAAATGTACACAGCCATTACGTTTCAAATAAAACAGAATAAAAGTAGTCATCAACCAAATATAGTATCATGTCAACCTTGCATTCTTGATTACTGATTTAGATAAAATTGCCGACGGGAAAATGGATGACGGGTTTATGAATATTCGATCCGTATAAAGGATATTCTGATTGCGAAGCTGTCTGAGTTGAAAGACACGAAAATTGGGACTTTGTAATGCAAAATAGCGACTGTATAGTGGTAAGATTGATGATGATGGAGCTAGCCACGGTCAGCAGGCTTTATGGCTACCAAATGGGCGTGATTTAGGTGGCTCAGCAATTTAAACTGACTGAACAAAGTTATAGCGTCGGTTGGCTTCACCCATCTTTCTCCAAAAGTAAGTTCGAAAGTAAGTCAAGCAAAAAGTGAGGCAATCCCCTCACAGGTGTGTGGCTAAGAATTTAACTTACGACAGAGCCGACTTGGGATATATGGACGACCGATGAGCTCACCCTGAGCAAGTTAAAAAGATCACTTACCTGTAGGTGATGAAAGCAAAAACGAGTCCAACAAGGGAGAGGCTACTTCCCAGGACGACAGCTAATGATAACATCCCCTCCTCTGTCAGCATCTCCATGTCCTCTCCAGCTCCATTATTCTCAAACATGGCGTGAACCCGTGCTGAGTACCAGTTGTCCATTTTTCCTCTTCTCTTTATGTCAAGCCAGTTATGTCTTCCAGATGAGTCTAATGGTATTGATCCTCTACGGGCAAGAGATAGTAATATTCTTGCTCCTTGTTCTTCTTCCTCCCACTCCTATTTACTCTGTTTTTGTCTCTGATGGTCTTGTCGTTACAGCCTTAACCGTTTGTAATCTCAAAGGGATTCACAGAAAATCTAGAAGTCAGTTGGTGTGCTCGTGGTACTCGAGGAATTCACAGTCCAGTATTGGCGATGCAGTTGGGATTTCGTTGGCGAAATAAAAGATGGGTGCGCGGATGCGAGAGTTAGGAGTAAGTCAATTTCACTTCCTTCCGCTCTCTAAGTTCCCACCAGCATTCCCATAAAAATTACTCGAGAATTCTCCCCCACTGAAACCAATCACTTTCACTTTCTTCCTCGCACTCACGTCCACACACTCACTCCCCCGTCCCACTTGGTTACTTTTCTTCTACGCCAATGAATCTAGCCACAAATCTGATTTCATTTCTTCTCCCTCCTTTTTCTCCCACCAATTTCCTCGCACCTGATGACCTCGCCAGATTCCTGTGCAATTTATATGGAAAAATTGAACAATTATTACTCCCTTCCTCTTCGATTACTTTATCGTACCATCTCCTGAGACATTATGAGATCCCATGTTGATGCAAATTTGAGTTATATTCGAGGTTTTTCAACGCCATAATGCAAAGATTGCACAACCTGTGCCTCGGCTGACGTTTTTGCCAAGGGAAATCATATACAGACCTAATTATGATACTATTTTTGTAAGACACGGATGGATTTCAGAATTAATCTTATACAGCCTTGAAGGCTGCGCGTGTGTGTGGTTGTATGCGGTTGTTTGCATGCATCTGTTTTCAACTTAATCCGCTAACGAGACGATCCGTGAAAGTACGAAATTGGATTTTCCATCCTTTTCCCCTCCGCTTTGTATGAACAGATATAGAGAGGAAAAGAAGGAAGCCGGCGGCATGTGAATGCCATCCGCTCATTCAATAGTAATGAAGCCTCTGAATGCAAAGTAGCTTGTTATTTCGCTACAGAATATGATTAGACATTGAAAATGTACGTGAAGTACTCTCTTACCTCGTCCTTCTAGTTCTCCTTCGTCAAATACATTGATACAGCCTACGAAGCTTATTGTTCAGCTCGAGCTGTCTTGATGGATTTGACGGGGCACATGACACAGACTGACTGAGTGCTGATGTATTGTGGGGAAGTCCTTTGATTCTATCAGTAAAAGTCCTAGTTGTCTGCCCAAGTGCAGCTTTAGAAGGTCGTTGATTAAAGGTTTGATGGGAGCACTTTTGTGAATGATGAGTGGAGAATTTCACAAGGATTCTTCCACTGATGGCAAATAATTCAACTTTATGAGGATAATAAGTAGACGAGATTAAAAGGGAAGAGTGAGAAATGGGCAGAGTGAAAGTCCTACTGAGAGCGATAGAGAGGAGCGTATGGTGGAAGTGTGTTTACATACCGGGCATGACTGAGCTCGGAACAACGTTGAGATCTCCTTTTCTTCCCTCTCCGACGGTTCCATACTCTCTCCCTCTACTGCTTTCACCCACTGAGAACCAGGTTAGTAGAAATCCCTGTCTCTCTCTTTCGGTAGTGGGGCGTATGCACACGCAGTATGTGTCACTGGAACTAAGCGCATTAGATGGGGACCATTTCGGCGGCGCGGTCATTACCGCTTACTGGGTACTCTCTATTCTCATGGTACTCGTTTTGTTCTACACATGGAAATGGTCACTCCGTCTCACGCTTTGTTCTCTTATGAGCTCAACTCATTCCTGACGATGCTTTCACAGTGTCCTCCACTATACAGTGAATACCTCTGAGCCTGCTGTCACTGATAACAAATATATTGTCATATGCTACAGGCAAAACACGCACGCTGTCCACACACAGTCAAGTGCACTTTAAGCACAGATGCCATATGCCTCCTATTATCACTTGCCTAAGCAAATAAGTTCGCCTAGAGAATATTCCTGGGGTGATGATGATTATTATAACAGAGCACGACGCCGGAGAGCCATTTCCTGGGACTAGAGAGATGGCCAAAGTCAACAAGTATACACTCTGGCATTAATCCTATTGATGATCATGTTGTTGTCCTTGTCTTCTCCTCCCGGGTTAGGCAGTCCTGATGGCTACATTACCATTTGCGCGGATGATCAGCTGAAAAACATACACTAGCCCTCTCTTAATTTAGAACAACAAAAGCCTCTCTCTCCACTATCATTATATGGTGACCTTGCTTACAGATAGCTTCTCTTTTGATGAGGTACTAAAAAGCAAACATGAGGGCACAGGACTTTCGCTCAGTTAACGTTCTAGTTAATATTCATCTGGTAGGATAAACAAAAACATGATAATACATATATGGCTATACAGCATACATAGGCTGTCATTGTGTCTAACGACACACTCTTGCCCCCAGCAAATATTTTAAAAACCATAAGCCATTTGGCTTTTGCTTTCTCCCAGAAAAGAAACTGCGAAAGCAGGGTATAAGCTGCTGCTAGCTTGTTATGCTAACAAATAGTCTAATGCGAAGCTAAGTAAAAAATCATGTCAATACAAACGAGCCCCTCTCTTTCTCTTTACTCTATTTATAATTCTAGAAAAATCTTTGCTGCATGGATTTCAGAAGGGTATGAAAAAGCTGGGGTTGGCTCATCTTTTTCCCAGTCGTTAGGACAATATGTCTCCAGGTACCACCAGCTTGCCTGCTGAGCTCTTACCACCAAACTGCACGGGGGATCGTCGTTGAAGGGAATAGGTATAACCATGACTCCCTTCTTACTCGAATAATCTCCAACCCGTTATCCTATGAGTCGTACAAGGACCGTTGAATGACTCCATTCTTCCACGTCTCTACACATTGCACAAGTTATATGAGCTTTTATTATGATTATCAATTCGATCGTGAGAATACAATGGAAACAAACCACTTCCATTGTACACTTCCAAGTGTCACATTTATGTTATTACACTCGCCTATAACATGTGCGTGGATTTTCAAACCATCTCGCATCGCACCATTCTCTTTCATGCTCCACTAGCATAAACCATTCAATTGACCATTACATCAGCTGGATACATTTTCTTCGCTTCAATTGCTCCATTTCCTGAGAGATAGCCCAATTGATTGGGCCTCCTGTTTACGTGAAAGTAGCATTCAAGTAAGCACGCTGTACCTCGTGATCGTAGGATTTTAATTGTAGCAGGAAATTTCTATGCTTTTCGTGTCTGTTTACTCGGTAAAGAAGGTGTGGTGTACTCATGGTCAATTCCGGGAGCTAATAATAGGCCGAGGCCTGACGGCATCAAGTTTACATTTAGCTCTTGGCTGTACAAGCAATCGGCAAGAAAGTGGACTTTGATGTTGAAGTTTGCGAGGCAAATAGTTTTTTCCATGCCCCTCACGGCTACATTGGGCACGTAAATAACTAAGTCAATATTAATGTCTTTTCCAATCCACTTGAAGCTTTGGTCGAAACGCGAAGGACACAAAGGACATGATTCCGGGAATTGTGAGACGATCTATCTGCTCAAGTGAGACGCCGCTCCTAATCCTTTGTCATGGCCCGACAGCTCCGCCATCTCTTGAGCTTCAGATTCACAACGTT
>JAQIWI010001507.1:0-16036 GCA_034698825.1 Deuterosminthurus bicinctus | reverse complement strand
GTAATATTTTTTTGGCAAAGGAGGAAGAAATCAATAAGAAAGTTAGGTTCGGAATAGTAGAAGATGGAACGAAGGGACGGATCAATAAATAGCCTATAAGGATAGATCCTTTGGTCGGAGGAGAAAGATTAGGTGGATAGGCTCCTTATATTTTACTAGATTGCATTATATATTACAAGTGAAGCCTTTACGATAAGGTTTTCTCGGGTGAAAGTAAGCGGAGAAAACATAGAGAAAAGGACGGTGGGAACTGCTACTAAAGGAGTTCCATGTAGGCTCTCATAGTTGATCCTCTCTGTCTTTTTTTCCTCCGCCAATAGTCGGAGTCGTAAGCATAAGAAAACTACTAACACGGTGACTATATACTCTTATCATCGAGTATCTTCCACACAGACACACAAGCCGTTCCAATAAGTACGAACACACAGAGTCAGACTTGCACAGCACCAAGATGAGTTCCCTTTAAGAACATTCCTTCGGTCATAAAGCATGGTGGGTTTGTTGGGCTTTCGGATTTGGGCTGGGTGCCAAATGGGAACCATAGAGATGAAATTTATGTTGGATGCAATGTCAGAAATCCGCATGCGAATGGAACCGACATTGGTATGGAAGGAGAGAGAGAGAAATGGAGGAGAACTACTGGCAGTCGTCGTCCACGTCGTCAAGGGAGAGAAAACGAGGCGAAAAAATATCGCCCTCAAATGACAATCCCCGTTTTTTCCTACTCTCTCTCACTCTCTCTAGGATCCAAATCACCCGTTCGGTTCTTGTCCTTTGCCACGCAGTATGTCTTCCATCGCTGGGTGAAACCGGCAGCTTTGTACCACCACCACCACTCATAAGTTTATGCACACACATAACACATCCGTGCATTCTTACATGTTTTTTATGCCCCTCCAAATTCCTCCGTCTCCCCTTTCAACAGTGTTTGAGAGCTAGAATAAAAGCAACATTCTCCACGCATAAAATCTGTTCATATTTTACATTTAAATTCAATCTCCACACCAACTGCTCGTTCACACTTTATGCTCCACGTTTCCATGGCAATTCCAATTTTCATTGCACACCAAAGGTTAGGGACGGACCATTCCCTAGTATGCACTCTGATCCAATGAATCCCACACTTGTTTATTGTCATGTCCAAATTGCACATTGCATTTATATATACAACATTGCAAACGCAACTATTATATTGTATTCAGCTTGATAAAACTCTAAAAGTTGCACTTAGACTGCATTTAGCATAATAAAAATTGCAGGCATGGACGACTAGCATGCAATTGTGCTAGTAGAGACAAGGATATGCTTACTTTACCCAATCTAATTCCAACTGTGTTATAAGAGATAATCAGTGCTATTCAATGGAGTCACTATGAGCATATGGCTTTGATACATAAGGCAGGAAAAACTTGAGTAATTCTAAAGCTGATCCGAGGGTTGCTCAATATTTATGCAGTCAGCAAAGGAAATAAAGAAGACGCCTTACCCATCCATATGCACTCTTTACTACATGTTTACAATTAGGATGGGAGCGCCTACAGCAAAGTCCATATGTATCCCATTTTTGAACCCTCCGCCTGTCAAGTTTAAAACTTGGCTCATTTTTTTTAATGAATATAAATAACAATATATATATGTTTCTATGTGTGCAAGACTATAAAGTGCATATTATTATTATTATTATATCATAGCAGACCATTCAATTGTTCAATATAATCTTTTGAATTGAAAATGTATTAGGCACTCGGGTCGTTTGACGCAGGGAGGAACGCATATTATTATTATTATCATACAAGAACCCACCCGATTCCTCTTACACCACTCCTCTCTCCCTTGGTTTGATTTACACGTCATTATACACCTCACTCGCCTCCAGCACTCTTGTTACCTGCTCCGCTCTCCGTCCATAGCCCGTCAAGACATCAACAAGATCGTAGCATTAGATTGAGTAAGTAGCCGAGATGCAGAGAGTTGAGCGAGGGAATGATGATAGTGATGGAGAGTCTAATAGCATGTTGCCCACGGGATGCTCTCGTATATAGCAATGAACGTAGTCATATCCTTGTTATTATTATGATAATTATAATTTGAAATACAACTTTTAAAGGGATTTGAAAATGATGATCATCCCACTATAAAATCTACAACATACGAGCACATACATAACATTATTATGGCCATTGTATTCCCTGTCAGTGAGTTAAGATCTGGCTTGACGACTCTGTAAATCATCTCTCTCCTACTTGCTCACACACTCTTATACATATCCCATTTAATGGTCAGTATATGGACGGAGGAAAAACATTGTATGAGACCTCTGTATAGTTGGATATACTTGACAAAGCCAACCGCCATTCCTTGACTCAATTCAATTCCTTAAGTGAGCTTCTTAATAAAATTCCACCCCCTTACTCCCGCCATCTTTGTCTGAGTAAAGATCCCATGGATTTCACAGGGGCAAGGGAGGTTGCTCATAACTCTCCTCACAGCACTGTCTCCATCTTAGGCCGTTGTAATTATGTAACCTTGAACGATTATGGTCAATGTTGTAATTATGTATGAGCTCTCTCACAATAATGATGACCTATGCGGTATTCTCTAAGTATTTATATAGAGACGGATGAATGCTGCGTGGAAGAGTAGTACAGTATATGGAGTAGAGTAAGACATAATGATAGCTTTCTCGGTGTAATCAGGAGGAGTCATAAAGACGTAAAATATGAATGTCGGTATTGGATGAAGGAGGAGGCTGACTGAGTCGGAGGAGGGCATTTGTATGGAATGAATAGTACTACTAGTGTGAGCTGAAAATAGAGACATAATTCAAGCTCAGACGTTGACAAATAATAGAGCTAGTAAAAATAAGCTGGCCGAGGAACACACACATACACAACAGTAGTTGCTGTAGCACCAAGTAACACCCAAGTAAGTACTCACGGGATTCTGGGATGTAAAGGGAGAAAAGCCTCTAAAACTTCATGAGATGTACGGTTGTTGCTGGAGTAAAAAATTCCTTGGAGTATGCAGGAGCGAGGAAGCAGAGAGAGAAGGAGAGCTTACGTAAGATCCTTTTAAGGTAGTTTGGGAGAGCGACTAGGCATGGCGTAAATTACAATGTTATTTCCACTTTTCCTTTGGTGATAAATTAGGATGTGAGACCATTGCACGTCTTTTCCCACTACTTAAGGCCTTGCCGCACTAGTCTCTCTAATGCTCCTCCACATAATATTTCCCAGTCTAGCCAGCACATTACAAATACAGCAGCAGCAGCTACAAGACCTGTAACATTCTACATTACTAATACTATACTACAACACACCCACATAGCCGCATCATCGCAGGGCCCATCATAGCTTTTCCCATTCCAACTTTTCTTCTTCTTCCGTTCCGAATTCACCAGCCCTATTTCACTCATAATGCTCCTGTGTATAGGCAATCTAATGGAATGATTTGAAAGAGGACGATAAGACGTTTTCTCTTACACTCTCACTTCACCGTTCCAAATTATTGTAGCTATGTGGGAACAGACCAAAGTCAGATATAGCTTTTCCTATGAGTCACTAAATTACTTGTGTGTGTGCACGTTACTACACTGAGTTGCTTATATACAGACCATTATAATCGTCTCACAAATTTCACCTCTTTCAATCCGCTCCCCCTCCACAATAATGTTACCGACTGTTGGAAACTTCTGCGGTCGACATCTCCTCCACTATGGCTCCGATTTATATGCGACATAATGGCCTGTGATGGAATCCAAACCGAATGTCCCTACCAATTTCAATCCTTCCACACACGTTTACATTTCAAGCTCCCTTCCCTCATCCACATAGTGCTGACACATTCAAAATGGCCGTCATAAAATGCTTTACTCAATTGAACCCAGCAGTGTAGACTGACTTTGGCTGTGTGTGTGGGGAGAAGAGATTTCAAATTTAAATTTCCCATAGAAACTTTCTCATATAACGAGCATATAGACAATCCAATAGAATTGGGGGAGAGACCTTATTTATTACTTTTCATATAACCTTTCTTTCACTACACACACTTTCCCTCTCAACATTATAAATAGAGCCATATGTTCCTTAATGGCAATTTCATCCACCAGTCTTCTTCATCTCATCTGTCTCCCGCAGTCTTTTCCCCTGCACTCCTCAACATTTTTTTTGCACATTCAACCTTCTTCCTCCCGTCTAATATTTATTCTGCTGAAGAGGCAACGGATTTCCTATGGGGGAGACAAGTGCTTGAGACCATTAAGATAGTCCCCTTCTAACCCTTCCTTCCTCCATGTGTCCTCAGGCCAGGAGCTTTCTATCCAAGGCCATTAAGCCCCGCTTCAATGCATACAGAGCGGTACATTAAGGCAATTGAGTCTCCAGTTACTATGGTAACCTTATGTGTGTAACTCTGAGGCCAACTACCGCTGCGCAGTTCTGTCTAATGGGAGCAATTTTGAACATCCATTGCGCTTTGGCTGGCAGGAGCAGTCATTCTATAGTCGTCCATTGCAATAATAGAAGCTTTCCCTACAGAAAAGAATGTAGCTATACGGTAGTGCCATTAGAGCAACTCTTGGTCCATTTAAGCCCCAATGACTCTAGTAGACCAAGACACATACACACACTCCTTACAATCCTCACAATCGTTCCCTCTTTCAAAATTACTTTCTTATCCAGTCCAAGAATAGCAACTTCTTTTGTTTTATATCTCCCAGTTTTCTTGCAGAAACCACCCCCCGCAAATCTCTTTCTATTTCAGTCCACTTTCATTCTCTCAAGTTCAACACGGAAGTTTTGAAGAGAAAAGAAGCCGTATGTTATCAATACCACCATCTCTTATTGTGATTTGAACGAGCTTGCTGCTGTAAGGAAAACTTGTGAGGAAGAGCTACTGGAGAAAAAAAACAGATTTAAATTAACGTCGTCATATTGGAGAGAAACGGGAGCTATTAAGAATGTCAGGATTGGCCAGTGGACCAGTGGGAAAGGACATTGTTCCGGATGGAATGCCTTGTGGAAATGACTCTGCACGCCTACACTTGTCCCCACATTCAAAATAATGTGGGACCATGAGAATGGACGAGATGGAGCATTGAGAACGACGAATGTTAAGGCTTGTATGGAGCTTGCATATAGGGATCCTACAGAAGCACACATTGAGTCTGAAATGAGAATTCGCCTTATATAAATAAAGGGGGAATGGCCACTACTGAAAGGGGCCCTAGAGTAGTACATTACGGAGCTCTTGAAATAGGCTAATTCCATTTTAGACGGTAATGTATGTTTATGGGAATGGCTATGAGTATGGGGACGTGTATGCAAAGTACATTGGGCGGAAGGGAAGAGAAAGGGAGAGCATTATGAGAATAGAGCGTCTAGTGTGCTACTACTTCAGGTTCATATTTAGTAAAGAGCCTTTCTCCTTGGCCATTCCATTGTATTTTACTCACACAGAGATACCTACACTTCTCCTCCTACATTCTACTGTATACGGCTGGAAAGCCAAAGATTAGTATGCCACATGGAACATGGCTGGCGATAATGAAGGAAATAAGATGGAAGAATTCAAAATTAGAAGAGCAAATGGCCTCGTTAGAAACTACATTCTCATCTCTGCACAACGTTTGAGCAGCACAATGCACACACCGCTCTAGCATTCAACTTGACGTCCATTAATTTGAACACAGCCCTCCTCCCATCCCATTCCACACTAGCTACATTTTTAGTAGCACTACTATACACTCCACTGCTCCACGTTTTTGAAATTCCAGAAAACTGGTAACGTTAATTTAACGCTGAAATTACATATTCTCATTATGAAGGAATGAACGTGAGGATGGTAGTGTAAGGTATAACAGAGCTCCAAAAAAAACTTTCCCGTCATTTAATCCCATAACAAAGATGAAACTGAAGAATAAGAATGTGCATATTTTTTTACATCAAAATGCTGCCCATTTATATGCTACAAGGAAGAAAAAAGTAAGTAGAAGAAACGTATGTTGGAGAAAGGCCGTGTGTCTTATGATTAATAATGCCAAAAGTAAAAGATTATAAGGCTATTCGACAGTGGAAAACTCGGCGTAAAAATTTAGCTTGATGGAAGGAAAGTGGGGAGTAAAGAAAACTTTCTCCCTTTCTCCCGTTGCCATGGAGTTGGTCGTTATGACCCGGGAAAAGTGCGGATAGAGCATACTATAGAATGTATACTCCGAGTGCCTATCGGCCCTTTCAGTTCACATCTAGTAGACACATCGGTCTGGGTGTGTGCATGCGGAGGAAATGAAGAAAAGTGGAGAATGGGGAAGCCAGAGAGAGATAGTAGAGTGAGAGGAGAGAAAGTGCTTCCTTCGTGACGCTTCAGCTTCATGCTACAGCAGCATAGTTTCCAAGTTTCACCGGCTAATCTCATGTGTTTGAATGGGCCCCCTGAGTCCAATATCTTTCCTAAGGGTCTAATGCTCTTCTTCTTAGGACAAGCCATCTTCTTTTCGGAATACTACTTGCCATCACTTCACTCTCTCCTTGAATGCCACATCTCCGTATGTACCTAGCAGCAGCGGCTGTGGCAGTCTTACGACGTACCTAAATTTCTCTCTCTCACTCTTCTACTCAGCCGTTACGTCTACCTTGTGTCTCCTTTTATGTACCTACGTACGGCTCGGAATGATACGGGAAAAAGTAAATTTCCTTTCACACGCCACATACACACACACACATGCACACCTCCCATCCACATCCCTCTTTTTCTTTCCATTTTCATCGTGAAAACTCCAAGCTGCTTTTTTTTCAGCATCATTTTTGGCTCAGCCTTAGCCATCCACTACACACTATCGTCAATCGTATATCGCTAAGAAATCTTTTCTCCTTCAGGTATCGTAACCCTTCGTACCAATAGTCCCTCAACTACCCTTTCCCGCTCTTCCATCAAAGCCAAGCAGTCTTATCACACATCCCAATAATATGAAAAACATGTCTCTTGAGCAGACTTTAAGTAGGAAATGAAATTAGTGCTAACTCTGTCGTTTATTTTATCCCTAATTAGTAACATCCGCGATGCTAACGGGTTGAGTGGCATTTCCACATTAGAGCGAGCTTGAAAACTCTGTTTTATTCCAATGATGAAATTACATCCACACAGACTGATTACATTCAAACGGATATACGTCAATGGCAGTGTTGAGGAAGTTGGTAATTAGTAGGCAGACAGAGAGACAGGGGCAGACGAGTGTTTTTATGGAGCTTGGCATGAGCCGCGGATGATTTTAGCTCCAATTCCTGTGATGGGATGGATTTATGCGAAGGAACAACGTCACAGCTGGGCTCCGTATAATCTGTCCTCTTCTACCCTTTTACCGCCCGATCCATGTGGAGCTAATGAGCAGTATAGGCTTTGTTCTCCACTCTACACACACACACACACACACAGTAGAGCTAGTAGTATGGGCGTCTGTTCAGTTGGATGGCTCATTGTGCAGTGTGTATTAGAGATGAGGGAATATTTGCATAAAATCCCCCATCTGTTGTGGCTCATTCTCCATGGCCAAAATTGGCAACAATTCCAAATGACCCGCAACTATGCAGTAGTAAGTGAGCTCCTATGCACGAGCTGCGATGCGATGGTCATACACAGGAAAAGTTGTAGGGGCAGCAGTTGTATTAGTCGTTGGGAGCATTTGGGGAAAATTGCCCAGGCAGTGAGCTGCCATAGAGACGGAGTGTGTTTGAATGGGTCGTTAGCGTCGCATAAATTACGCTTTGCAAACTCCATTAACGAGGAACGGGAGAGAGTACGAGAGACGAGGAGGAGATGGTTCCTCAAAATTTCCCCGTCAAAGCTTGGCCAATAGCGTCTTTCACTCTCATTTCACCAAGCTCCTAATATCCTCAGCCAAAGTAACTGTTGTCGTTGAGATAGACTCTGCGTCAAAGGGCCGCATGGAAAGTAATGGAGCCTCTGGAGTCTCTCTCTGTAGCCCGAGAATGAAGAATATAATGACTATAGTTGTCATTACATATGCAGCCATCTAATACATACTTGATGTTCCTCCTAAGAGCACTCGGAGAGAGTCAGTTCCAGTCGTTCCGCCGCCACTACGAGTGGTGGGAGCACCGCGGGGAATGGATTCAGTATATAAGTATATAGTGCAAGTATATCCAGCCAATAGATATTACCCTTGCCATCGCCATCCTCATATCCATTGCCATTGCGAGCGGTATTTCAGCTGAGCGAAACTTTGGAAAATGAGCTTCACTTGTGCATTTCAATTCGTTCCCTACTGGGAATGACTGGAGGAGATGTGCCATTTTCCCTGCCTAACGGACCCCCATCTTATAATACGAGCACATTTTCTTCCTCCTCTCATGACTCCTCCAACCGCTACTCTCACTCTCTCTCTGTCTATAGCTTCCTCTCCCGCTTTCCACCATAACACGCCCGTCCAATGTTCCTATTAGAATATGCCAACGTCAAGCTTTTACAACGACTATGAACAGTCTTCTTCTTCTTCTCTATCTCTTCTCTAGTCTTTCCTCCTTCAACTCTTGGCTATTAAGTACAACGGCTTATGACGCTCACACGGAGACACAGACAGTAGAGGGAGGGAATCAAGTGAAAAAGTCTATTGAAGACATCCAACTTTTACTCATCCTACCAAAACTCTTGTTCAAGCCCACATGGAATTTCATGTTGGCTCTACATTATTAAACCACCTCACCCAGAAAACAAGATCAAGATTTCTACTAGTACGTACTACGTACTACTGTGGATAATTTACACACACACGGACATGTCAACTTCCCATTAAACACACCGTCAAGCTCATGAATATTCACGAGTTTTCTGTATTAAAAAAATGGGAGAGATTTTCTAGTTTTTTCCTCCTCGCCTTAGCAAAGCACACTTTAGCTATTAGTTTGGTTGCGTATAGAATTTTAATGTCGTTTTGAAACATATTTACATTTTCAAGGCGTGTGCAAGTCTGTGGTCAAGTATGACGCAGAATAGCATAGCGACACACGTCCTACTATGTATGTACTTTACCCTCCTGCCGGCCTGAGCGTGTGGAACCTCGTAGTGAGGAATTAATTTACACCTCACATCTCTCTCAGTCATCACTTTAATATTCACTACAAGCCGTTTACTATAGCTTTTGAATTGTAGAAGCAAACAAAGAGATAATCGTGTGGTTGTGCTACTAGTACTAATAATAATAATGTGAGGGTTGGGAAGATTGTGTGTGATAAAGGAGCATAAATCCAAGTAGACAATGTGCATGTAAAGAGTGGATTTTGAGTGTAAAAAAGGGAGCCTTTGGTTTTGGTTTATGGTGTAAGGAAAGTGTCATGTCATTGGGATCGATGATAGTTGGAGACTGTGTACGTATACGCGTGTGTGGAGTATTCAGTTGACCCTTCAGGGCAATAAAACAATGATGAAGGATCATAAAATGAAGCGAGACAAATCTCAATAGGACTTGGAAAGGGAGAGAGACAGGAAGAGTGAGACAGTGGCTTATACTTTCAATGCCTATCCCTTTCCATGTAAATGTCTTATCTGGCTGTCAGACTTTTCTTAGAAGCTTTACACCCTTCCATTGTAACTCTGGGAATGTTAACATGATCCGTATGGATACGTATATAGACACACACACACACACACTATAAAGCCTCCGGTTTATTTCGTATTTATTCAAGCTGTCTGGGTCCTTTGGACAGTGATACTATACTTTTGGACATGGATATGGCAGTGTTATATGTGTGCATGTGAGCTCCTCACATCCATCAAGTTGATGTTCCACAAAGCACACTTCTCCTCCACCAAATAGTAGCCATAAAAAATTAAATTCCTACTTGTGTATACTAACGTACAAGTCTACCCCAGAGTTGTCTCACTCACTGACAGCTGTATATACATACAGGGAGTCATTCTCCATAGAATGTTTCCCAACGTTGGAATACACACACAGTTCCATCCCATTGCATATTCCATTTGATGTGGAGAAATGCAGCATTGCGACCCAGCCAGTGGGGCCATTTTACTACACAAACTTGTGCACACTTATAGTTCTCTCCTCCGCACCCGCTTCTCCCTTTCAATTATTCCATCTCATGTTTACAAAGTGTTTGCTGTAGTACATATATTGAGAAACGACAGCAACTATTATACACGCCGTTGCCATTCTAGAGGAAACGTAGAATTATTCAGTGGAATTTAGAGCTCTGTGCACACAGAAAAGACTCACTCTGTGTTTCCCACTGTGGAGACATTTTTTAATTGCAAAAATCAAGGGTCAAATTTTAATGATTCAAGTTTCACCCCAACGACCATAGCAGCACTGCTTGCCAAGCCCTACAAATCATTGATCAACCATCTAGTACATAGCCATGGACTACTGATGATGATGCTGATGAGGACGGTTGACAGGAAAATGTTTACGCAGGAGCTACAGCTGAACGGACAGGCAGCATAGTAGTAAAAGGGCGACAATAAAAAACCAGAGCTACTGTTTACATTAGGAGAGGCACATATATTATTTTCAGTCTCATCATAAAACGCACGCCCTTAACAGCCCCTTTGGCACGGGCTTCAGGTGACATTCTCGATATTTTTCTCCCATTTGATTTATGCTCCCATAGAATGCTGCTCATGTTTCTCACAGCTCCTGTTTACATTCACAAATCACACACATCATTTCGCATGAGCGACCTTAATGTTGAAGATGACGCCAGTTTTGACTGATGCTTCTCGGTCGTCTCAATCTCAACTGATTAGAAACTTGGATACTTTTAGTACTGATCATGTTGTTAATGATGATGATGCTAGGGAAATGATGATGACAGCGAGTGTATGTAATACTCATGATGAAGAAACTCACACACACACATTTTCACAACTAAAGTGGCCTTTCAAGGAAATTAATGACCTCCACTAAAATGGTCATACAAACAACGAGGGAAAGGTGCTGGCTGTAATCATCGATAGATTTCACTTCCAAGTGCACACACACACTGTCATGCATCCACATGATAAGAATTACGACAGCTGATGATAACGGTAAAATTGTGATTAACGCCACAATCAAATTCCCCTTAGCACGCCCTGAACACAAAACTCCTTTTAAATAAAAAGCAATCACCCAGACTCATCTTTCTTGGCCTCGAACCAACAACAACGACAACAAACATCCAACTAGCTCAACGTCATCATCATAAGCACCCGCAGACATTGACAACATAACGCTGACTTCTCCTCCGTCGTCACAAAGGGTGTCACATGAGAACGGTCAACCCGGAAACTATCCAAGGAACTCGTTGGAAAAACCATTATAAACTCATAGTCGAGTCGTTTGAAAAATAAATGCAGTCATTTCTAATTGCAATTAAGATAGCAAACAAACACACACACAGTTTAACACATTATGTACACAGCACGTCAGTCAATGCTTATCTTTATTGAGCCAGCTCTGTACCATCATCAAATAATTACTCTCGTCATATCCCATCACTCCTCGCTAATTGCCATTCTAACAAAGGCAGTTTGTGAGTGCGTCCACGTGTGTGTGTGTGCAGAAACTAGACACATTAACATACAATGCAATAAATAAGCCACTGCCGCCAGTATGACACGTACATATGTATAAAGCTCCCCTCAACTTTCCTCTGCTGCTGCTCTTGCTGATATCCTCGAAAAAATTCCGCTTTGACAGGAAAAAATTAGTCGCTGTATAGGATCTACATACGCAGGGGATTTATTCCAAGGAGCATGCGCAACTCATGAGTTCCCCTTGTAGCAAGAGAATTAATGGTCTTGGTTTAATTGCTGTTACTGGCCATAGGATTACTTATAGTGCAAGCACTAAAACTTCTTATCGGGTAGTATGAGAATGCATTGGGTCATTTCCATACAGTTTCCGCGGCTTGCTTCCCCTCCAGAATGTGTTTGTGTGTGTGTGTGTAGCCGGAAATATGAGTTGGCTTGTAAAGTAGAAGAAAAATGAGAGTTGAGGAGCGAGAGAGCATAGGGGAAAGAATTTGTTAGTCCGGCTGGACTGTATAGCATTCAAGTCGAACATCAAACAAGAGGCGGAATGGGTCCGACATGATGAAATGTAATGCTACAAGGACCGGAGGCAATAGTGGCGCACAGCTCGCGTGTACAAGAAATTTCGAGGGAGTCTCAAGATAAGATTTGTGGTCGTCAGAGGGACGAGGAAGAGAGACGGGAGGAGGAAAGGGCAAGAGAAAAAAAAATCCTATACGCTTCATAACTTGTAGAAGTGTAATTTTTGTAAAAATTCTATGCGCACAGGAGCCTATTTCCCCCTCGTCAAAAGAGCCCGTCAAGCTAATTATTATTGAGCACTGGAGAAGAGCATCAAGTTAACTCATTGAAGCTCTACTTCCAGCCTGCAATGCATTAGAGATGGATGACTGCTCTCAACAAATTCATTCCATCTGTTTTTTTTTCAATTCAATCAAAATGCCAAAATGGCTCTGTTCCCAAGTCTGTTGATCATCATATGTGTCCTCCACATTAGTAAACACACTCGCACACGTTCCTTCAAACAGCCGGAGACAAAAAGACACGCATCTAGTTTGGAAACTAGTCTGTGGAAAACGACATGGTTTAATTCCCAGGGTAACTACACGTATAACGAGAAAAGCTGAGAGACAAGAGATTTGAGCGGATAATTATTACATAGGGATCCTCTTCATGCTTCGTCTTCTAACTTCTTCCTTCCTCATCATTGACTCCACATGTGTACATGTGAAATGTCTGTGTGTTAGTTCTTTTACGGGCTTCTTTATAATCTCTCCAATGGCATCCTATTTACATACTCAGCAGTACTCAGGGCACTACACACACACACACACAGAGCTGAGCTGGCGCGTGAGTGGAGAGCGAGAAAAGTCGAGAGTCAAGAATAAATTGGCTCCTTATTTTTCAACTGGATTTGAAACGACGTGTCTTATTCCTTGAATCACTGCTCCATAAATATCACCAGTCTTCGGCACAGCTCTGCTCCTATCTCTCCCCACATTTTTTTCATTCCTCATCGTTAGTCTCATCCTATCACTTCACTTCTGAGCCTGCCTGTTAGTGTATCTCTGTCTCTATGTGCGTTTGTGTGTGTGTGTCTGCACACATATTGCCCGGCATTAGAGACTGCCGCCGCCGTGACTGGTACGGCTCAAGATGACAGCCTGGAATGGCCCAATGCTAACTTTTCCCGTCAACATGTCAACTTTGACTGTGTGCAAGATCATAGAGTCTACTTGGTCCAAATATTTCTCTCTCGCTCCCTTTAATGCTCTATACACATTTCTCCACTGTGCACCCAATGCCTCAAATGTGCGATAGAGCATTTGCAATGAATCACTACTAGGCTCTTTTAACATGAGTCCCTGACGAGCACATATGTGCTCTACTGCTCTTTCATGTGTGTATGAGTTTGAGAGAGAAACTCATGGCCATGAGACGATGATGATGTGGTGGTGGTTTGATCCGAAAAACAGCCTGCTGCCAGCAGCACTATACTGATGTTGGGGAATGTTAGCGACAGAGAGCTTGCCTATCGTATAATGGCTGGTGCTAATGTGTGTGTATAGGCGTGCGGCCTGAAGAAACCCATTTCATTTCCGTCATATCGGCCATCAGTCCCCATTATTACGTGCCATTTCTTCTTCCTTTCGTCCTCCTCACACTATTACACAGCATCTCATCCCCAAGGCCTTCACAATATTAGTCTCTCTAGCGCAATGTGAGGACATGCGTGGAATTTACTTGGATATTATTCTTGCAGGAATTCACCATAAGGCACACTACTAACGACAACTTACTGCTCGGTCTTACTGCTATTGAAATGCCAACCCGGATAGCACATTCCCTTCTTCCTTCTCTCTCTTCGCACATAAACATGACGGCCATTATCCCGTAACACGACCATCTGACATGTTACAGATGCTCTCACTCTAACTAGTATACTCCTCCATTTTATACGGCACATCTCCCTGAACTGTCAACTGAATTTTGGGGCAGAAAATCTCTAATTTAATTCCTTCAAAATAGCTGTAAATTGCCAGTGCCAAGAGTTGAAATGGGAACCATATCTTTATTTTTTTTGTTTTCTACGACGTGGAATCTATCCGCTTGTTTTTTTCCTCGCATACACAAAAATATGTGCCTGAAAATGTGAGTGAGATAAACGAGCCGACATTTGCTCCCCTTATATCAAATCACATGGACACACACAACAATGCTCTGGTCGCTGAAGGAAGAGTTACATTACGATGATGATGATTGTTATTACCAAAGAACGTCGTCGTCATGCATCTTGTCTTTTCTCTCTACTACTTGACCCTGAAATGTAACTATGTACACTCTTTGGTAATGTTTAGTATATTGTTGGGAGGAAAAAAGAGTGGAGGCAATCAATAGTTGTGTTATTGGTTTGCCCCCAGGGCTCCTACCTCTCTGAAGGTGAAGGTTTCCCAATAATTCCACCACAAAAATGATTAAATTTGTTCCCTGATTTAATTTCTAGCTCATTCAGGGCGTTACCTTTATGCATTCTCATCAGTAATGGCCGCACGAACTCACTCTATATCGTCGACTCCATTAGAATTACTCATAAAAAGAATTAAAAATCATCATTCCATCTGCTCATGTGCATAGCGGCGAAAATCAACCCAATGGTTCCTCCTATTTATCCTGTCCTTGTTCTTCTCATGAGGTGTCTAATTGTTTGATAAAATTCCAAAAACCTTATTATCAACTTAAGAGTAGAGCGGCTTTCATACATCTGTGAGTCTTACGTAAGTATTATAGCTGACCATGTCTGCGCCCGTAAACAAGTTGATTTTCAGTTGGCACTGAATACGTAAAGTAATTATTAACTGGTCATAATCATCATCATAAAACTAGTTTTCACAAACGCACACACAAACGCACACACAAACTTGTACAATGTAACTTGAGCTCTCATGTACTTAAGTTTTTAAAAAAAAAACATGGCTTAAAAAGCATAATAATAATGAGGAGTGAGTGCGTTATATTGTGAAAGATAAGACCAACTCTGCAGTATCACGTAGGACTTTTATAGCAAATTAAACTTGATTTCCAGTTTCACAGGAGGGAAATATAGTGTGTTAATATAGCTATGGAGCACCTACTTCCATGGTGATGTGATGATGCATGTGCGAGTGGAGTATTCGCTAATCAGCATAATAAATCATGAGGAGATGGCAAAAACCAAGGACCAGCAGAGAAGTGAGTTTAATGGCGAGCTTCCTCCAGCAGCTCTCTGCTCACCAGCACGACGCTGCTGCTGCTGGAATTGCTCTTAATTAAGGATACAAGCATTAACATTGGACATTACATCAGCTATAAGTACCTCATAGGACCAGTTTCTGCTTTGTATGCCAAATGGATATTGTATGTTTAGGATGCACGCTACAATTACGACTTTTAATACGCCACTGACTGCTTTTTGTAAGAGCCACAAGAAAATCAAATGCATGGCTTAATTAACCGCACAAAATGGCTCCAGCCGTATGTAATTAATAATTTTAAGATAGAAATAATAATTCTATACAATACCTCCTGCGAGTGGGCTTATAAGTATAAAGACTGCACAGTGTTCAACCACACGTGTATGTGTGTGAGAGTGCCTGCACTCAAGAACAGCTAAACTATATACAAGTTGTTAAACGCCTGCATTTAACTACTATGGCTTTTGCTCGTCCGTACGAGCATTGGACCAATGTGCTGCTGCCTTCATTGCGAGGAAAGAAGTTGATCAGGAAGTGCATAAGAGATTCTTGTTTTCCACAACGATGGCAACTCCCAATTGAAAAACTTAATACGTAATTTTCCGGCGAATAAATCAAATTTATCACAGGAAATTCTCGCACGTTCATTCCCACTCAATTATCCTTTGCACAAGAGTTGAAACGAACGAGAGGGTCGAGTGCAAAAGGATACTCTGTTCGGACACTACATGACAATGTGATCATTATAAGGCAAAAGTAATTGT